>QJNV01000278.1:0-46743 GCA_004155935.1 Monosporascus sp. GIB2 | reverse complement strand
CCCAACCCCCCCCCCCCCCCCCCCCCCCCCCTTCTTCGTACCTATTTTTAACTCGAGATGGAGGATCCTACAGTCTAGTAGATTACCTTAGGCATCACTAGTGCTCAGCCTCCATTTACATCGGCATCCGGCGACCGAGATAGACTAACTAACTTTTAAGTCGATAGCAAAAAAGCCCATCTGCGCTATCCCTATATAATGAATTTAACCCAAATGTCTATTCCGCCCTTACTACTACAATCAATATCCATCACAGCCTTCCAAACGAGTTCATGCTTTTCTCGCAGCTCTATTTACTTCGAAGAACATAACCTCGCTAAGAAATCACCACGATGGGCGCAAACGGCGTTCTCGAGGGCTCCTCTTCGGAAGAGGAAACGAGCCCTGGCCGGATGGCCCACGAGAACCTTAGGTTGAAACACGCCCTCTTGGACAAGATCGCCATCTTCTGCGGGCCCGTAGCGCAGATGCTCTTCTTCATCTTCCTCCCGGCTTCACTGAACCTGCCGCCTGTGCACCCCAACTTGTCGGCCGAAGAGACGGTGTACCACTACGAATACAACCACACCGGCATGAAGGGCGGCATATCCATCATGCTTATGACGGGCGCCACCTGGCCCATCTTCTGCGCCGGCGTCAACCGGCAGCTCTCCAAGATCCCCGGGGTCAGCAGGACGGCGCTCTGGGGTCAGCTGGCTGCGGGCTGTCTGGGCTCGCTCTCCATGATGCTGCCCACCATGTTCTTCTCCGCCGTCATCTATCGCCTCGACCGTGACCCGCAGATCACACACGCCCTGAGCGACCTTGCCTGGTTTGTGTACGCCATGGGATTCCCTCCTTTCATCGGCCAGGACATGATGGTGTCATATGCCATCCTCTCTGACAAGCGTCCTGACCCGCTCATCCCACACTGGGTCGCCTGGGTCATGTCTGCTCTGACCCTCACTCTCTACCCGGCACTAGCGGTGCACTGCGTCAAGGGCGGGCCCTTTGCGTGGAACGGTGCCCTCGGATTCTGGATCGGTGCTGTTGGATTCGGCGGTCAGATCGGTCTTCTCGTGTTCTTCCTCATGAGGGCGCACGCAAAGCCAGACCCTGAAGAGTGATGGCATAGCATAGGATGAGGGTGACAGAGGTCGCCTGAAGGATGCCAGAACATTGAAACGCAATTCACAAAACTCGGGCATGTAGGGCCGCGAAAGCACTGTGCGATTATCTTGGATTAAGGCAAAAGATCGGGCGCTCGAACTGCGTTAGCAGCTCAAGCGGTATATAGTTATATATTCCTACAGATTATCGTCTTTCGGGCGGGGTTGCGGTGTTGTCGCACTAATTAGCCAACTGAGCCAAAACAAAGGTGAAGTGCACACTCCAACAAATGTGCTGACAGTAGCATATATACGTGCTCTTTTCCTGTGGCGGGTGTGGTTTATTCTCAGGTACCATGCGATAATGCAATGTAGAGTAGATGTTGACTGGAAAAGAAATTGTTGCAGCCCAAGCATGATCTCAACGAGCCTTAGGAAACAACAGCATTTAGTAATCAAGCTGTGTGCTTCAAGTAATTAAAATTCTGTGGGATGGAGTACCTCGCACTTCAGATAACAATCAATCAACACATTGTTGCTGCTCATTATCATTTACTTGATCTTTGATCCTTTTAGCACGCGCAGTGCGACAGAAAATCCACATGGACTCACAATGGTCTAATATATATAGACCTATATGCATATGCCACATTGCTGCCTCTATGTACCTTACGCATACGTTGGTGGAGTAGGCCGGAAGTAAATAGGGAAAAATAGAGAACAGACATGAGAAGTGGTTTTGGTTGAGTGCTTGTCAATGCAAGTCGAGTGATCGGGTCGGATCATCCGACTTTCTACCATGACACTCGAGCAAACAGCTTGAAAGTTACTGGGGTCTTATTACTCTCTATCCTCTATGACTTGAGATCTATATTCTTTACCCTCTCATAGTCTGTTCTTCCAAGTTCAGAACAGAACTCCAGTCCCCCGGTAGACAAGGAACCTGCGATTCAGCGTCGATTGGCGAATCTATGCTCGAGGTCCGAGGCCGCTTCCTCTTCTCCCCATTCCCTTCTTTGTCGCTGCTCATATTCACCATAGTGTCTGTGAAAGGGATGTTGAAGAGGTCCCAAGGCGTATCTATACCAGACAGCGATATGGCGGCAGAAAAGTCGCCCGTCGTCGACCCAAGTCTCCCGGAACTAGGCGGTGTCCATGTCGGAGGAGTTGGATTTGGCGGATTGTATCGACGAGTCTGATCGACACGACCGTGCCTCAGGATCTTTATAACCTCCAGCACGTGTCCAAATGTCCGTTCGACTTGTGACGCGTAGTTCTGGGATTGCGTCTGGCTGTTAACTTCTATGAAGCAGTGGTGAACCTTTTGCAGCAGCTCGAGATCATTATTTGACATGTTTCCAAACCTGGAAGGCATATTGCCGAAGCTCTGGGGCCACAGGATGTGCTTTGTGAGTTGGAAGAAAGCCATAATGGGAAAGGCATCGATGAGCGAGGTCAAGCGGCCCCTGTTGGCCGTGCCGTTTGTAGCCCTGAGAGGATCCTGTTCCGTACAAAAAGGAGCTCGGGAAGTAGTTGTAGAAGGGCCGCGGAGATATTGAAGCATGCTCAACATGTCCTGGTCGTGCTTCTCATATGAGACAAGGAGGATAAGGCAGCTTGCCCGAGCATCGTTAAGAATTGTTCTCCCATGAGTTTCGTCACGGCTACAGCTATAGGCTAACATGCGGGTCGCCAAAAATCTAAGTTGCAGCTCTGCCTCGTGAGAGGAGGAGAAGAGGGTGGTGTAAAGCCCATGATTGCTTGCCCAGATGTCCAATTTTCGGCAGATGCTCACCAACTCGTTGTTGGATTGCTGTGGCGGTTGGCTGGTCTCCACCGACAAGTGGCGATAAAGCTGTTCCTGGATTTCTGCCAGACTAATTCGTCCAGCGATGTGCCGATCAGCGAACATGGAGGGAATGAGCTGGAGAGACAGGCTGCGGTCGAAGCTGGGCAGCCAGCATATCGAGAAGGATGTTATGGACAGTGTCTTGTCTCGAAGGTGCAATGACATGAAGGTCTTGAATCGCTCCAGAGCCTCATCTTCGCATATATCGGCGGACATGGCGAGAGACTGGTGGAGGCCAGTGAGCCTCGCAAGAAGGCAAGCTTGGGCGAAAACAGCCCGTCCCTTGGCGACGGGGTAATATCGTTCAGCTGCTATGCTCTGATCAAGTTGTTAGCCCAAGTTTCAATTCCATGTGGGGTGAGTGACCGTACGAGTAGTGCTAGTGCTTGGACGTTGATAAGTCTTGACGTCGTAAGAAACGGAGCCTGGTGAAGTGCCGCCCGCATAGCGTGGAAGAAGGGCAATAAAAATTGCGACCCGATCAATGGGTCACTGCCTCGAAGCGAGCTCTCGGAACCCAGGACCAGGAGAATAATAGTGTTGAAGCATATAGCCCAGACATCATCAGTAAAAGTGGGTGATTGAGAGTAGACGCGTTCTATGTTTGCGGCAAGGTGCGATTCAACAAATACGTCGGTCGAGTAGTCCACCTGACTAAAGAACTGCGGCAGGACCATCAACAACAGTTGCTTCGGGGGCAACCGGATCGCCGCATGTTCTGGTATGTCCAGACATGGCGGTTCAAAGCTTGCGACGAAGCAGAGACGTTCCAGCAGTTCTGTGCATGTGTCGCCGCCGGGAATGGTGTTCTGCTCATCGTTCCTAACAGAGGGACTGTTGTCCTGGTCGATCCCCTCCACATCGCTTGGAGCGGCAGACCCGCTCTTTTCAAAAGGCTGTACCATCTTCTCTTTAGCCAAAATAGTCTCCTTTAGCTCGCAGCACAGAGAGACTAAGGTACCGGGCCCATGGTACTGGTCACCTCGAATGATTCGCCTGTTTGCCAAGGATTCGCTGGCCGGAGTCCCACTTAGAGGACTTTCAGTGCCAATGGCATTCTCGTCCACCGACCCATTGGAACGACAATCGTCAATACCTTGCCGGCAGTCCAGCGACTTGTATAGTGCCGTGAGCCAGGACAATTCGCCTTCAATGGTGCTTAAACGGCCTTCGAGGCGGTCGAACTTCTGACACCTGCAACGACTTGCCGTTAGCGCTGCTTCAAGTCGAGCATACGTAGGAAAGAGTCGGGGCTCACAATAGCTTGGCGTGGTTTACTCGCTTCTCCGGAACGCTATACTCGCATTCACTGTTGTCGCTTTTGCAGTTTACGCACGCAGGTCTCTCGCGCCCGCAACGAACCTTTCTCTCGCGGCAGCGACTACAAGCAACATCTTGCCGAGTAGTAACCTCTTTCTGCTCCATATCTGTGGTTGGTGGTGTCAAAGCGGTCGCAGTCAGGAGCAGCGGGCCCTGTAGGGGGTTCGAACTTCTTAGAAGCTGCTGATACCCTCATTTTAACAATCCAGCACCAAACAGAACCCTCGGGAGTGTTAAACCCCCCTGTTGGAGGCGAAGGATTCGCTGAGGCTGAAAAGAAGATTCGACGCACAAGGGGTTTATTACGAATACCGGTAGGACGGTATGATAAGATCCCTGTTGAGTCGCAATCAACCGCCCGACTTGGAGCTGATCCTGGCCATAAATTCTTGGCCGACGCGCCTCACGTCATCCATGCACTTTTCTGGCAGATTCCTGGGGATTCTAAGCAGATTCAGGTGACACAGGGCAAGGCTATACACCTCACGTAGCACAAGCGACTGTGCGGCAGTGAAAGCCGGTCCGAGCCCTCTGGCTTACCGCCTTTTTCGACTTTCCTTATGCGGGCTTACACGGATCAACGCTAATTCTTGAGCCTCTTTAGGGTAAGCTGATAACCTTGTTTTTCCTTCAACTTGTCCTTTATATATATGTTTCTAAACCTTTTAATATAAATTTATATTTAACATATTCGTCTAATGATATAATATCGCTATTTACTATAATAAAAATCGAAGTTGTTATAATTAATTTAATTCGTTTACTTTTATATATAATATATACGTTATATTAATTAATTTTTTACAAAGCTATAAACGTTGTCCTTATATCTCAAGATCGAACTATTCTAAATCCGTTATTTATATAATAATAATACGAAAATTTGTATCTTTTATAGCGCTTTTTGAAAAAATAAAATAAAAGCTTTAAATAACTCGATAAAAATGAGTTAAAAATTAATAAAACCTCGATATTATTATAAGTAACATTATAAATAACGTTTAAAAACAGTTATTATTTTTACTAATATCATTATTAAATATTAAGCTTATAAGCTTTTAAGCGTTTAATTAATCTAGTTTTATAATTTCTTATAAATAAATAATACCTTAAATATAGTCATATATAATTCGTTTAATTAGAATGTATATTAATATAATAATAAATAAAAAGAATTTAATAACTTTGTTTAACTTTTTTAAAGGTTAAAATATCTTTTAATTAAATAATCACAGTATTAACGATTAATATTTTTAAAATCGGGCTTTAATATTATAAAAAACGAATACCGCTTTTTTATTTTCTTTATTGTTAGCAGTTAGTGTTTTGAGGTGCTTACGGCTGGTGGGCTAGGCTGCAGAATGCGGCCTGGGACACCCTTTATCTAGAAGAAGCTCTTTAAGCATGGATTTGTGTATGTAATGGGAGCTTGGCCCAGACGTTTTTAGTTTAGTTCAACATCATCACACAGTTTTGCGCTAGGCTACTGCATTTGATCACTGTGACTGCTGATATTTATATATAAAAAAAGTTAGTCATTTTTTAACGCAAGAAGTTATTAAACCTTATTAGATTATTTGCGTTTTATGGATATCAATTTTTGATAGTTCGTATAGACCTACATGAGGAAAGGCGAAAAAGGCGGTACTACGTAGAGATCGATGTTGGCCCGGGCTCCCTTGCTGATTACTACACAATTTCCACTTGCCAAACCTAAGAATTTTATGAAGGATCGAATTCCATGTTCGGGCGTTTTTAGGCGCTATAATGCCGGCGGGCGTTGTCCAATCTCAAGGTCTGCCAGTGCAATACTGCTTTGTAAGGCGGGGTTGAGGCCGGCACCCGGCACCCGACGGTACCGGGTACTCCACGTGAGGCTACCAGTCTCGCACGGGCCGTACAAACTAGCAAGGATCTTAAAAACGGGCCCATACGCACGGACCGCGTAATGCGCTTACCTTTAATGTTTTTTTAGGCGAACCAGAATCCAAATACGGAAATAAGGGGCAGCTCGGAAATTTTCAGCACCACCTACTGGTGGGGATTCAGAATCAGCTTCAGCAAACTGGTCGGGTCGTTTAGAACCAGCCATCTCGGAAATTTTCAGCACCACCTACTGGTGGAGATTCAGAATCAGCTTCAGCAAACCTCTCGGGTCGTTTAGAACCAGCCATCCCCACCTTTTTTCGCTGAAAATGGCTGGTCCTTCTTGGCGCTTCCGGACTAATGATATTCATTAATCCTCCTGAATTTCCCCCACTTTAGGCCCAGTTCGGGACCATTCAGAATCTGATTCTTGTAGCACGAGCCAACCCTGTCATTCAGCAAGACAGGAGTGGAGCTGCTGATGCTGAAGTTCCCACTATTTTGAGTTTCGATCAGTCGGCCGATTTTAACGAACTTAAAGTTGCTGGATCTGGAGTGGGGGAAATTCAGCATGCTGACTGAACATGATTCGTCCAATTCTGCCAAGAAGATTCAGCCATTCTCAGTAGAAAAACGCGGAGATGGCTGATTCTGACCCGATTTGCTGAATCTGGTTCAGAATCCCCACAAGTCGGTGCTGCTGAATGGTCCCGAACTGCATCTTAGAATCAGCTGCGTTCGAAATACTGGAAACGGCTGATTGATAACGTAAGAACTACGTTAGGAACCCTGCCCTAACCTTAAGCCGTCCTTTTTGCAAATGTATATCTTGATAGCGCCATGCAAGATAAAGTGCTATTACTAAGGTATCCAGCTATATACATGCTGACGCCAGGTGGCACTACGTACGTACATGTACATACACTCCTGGTGTACAGCGTACATTACGACATACACGTCCAGTGACACGATGCGACCGGAGAGCACCTCCGAAAAACCCGTACCCACAGGCGGGTCGGATGAAAAAACCATAAACCTAGACTTCCGTAACTATCGTTTTGTAATCTCGTGATGGTACTTAACGCCTTTCGCGACTAGGAATTATGGTGGCGATACCGAAAACGCGAGCCGCCGGCGGCGGAAACAGTTTGCTGCCATCGTTACTACTTTCGCACCCGTCCGTCAATATCTGCCGACTGAAGCGAAACTTAAAACAGTGGGAACACCAGCATCAGCAGCTCCACTTCTGTCTTGCTGATTGACAGGGTTGGCACGAACCATAAAATCCGATTCTGGAAAATTCCGAACTGCAGCCAAGTTTTAAGGGAAGCGGGATCTTCGACATAATAACCCTCGTCCATTTCGTTCGCAAGCTTACTACGTTGAAACGAGGGCATATGCATCGTCATTGCAGGTGGGGGGTTTCTGCCTCCCCCTGCACCACTAACATACGGGGGGAACGTGTTACAACCCTACAGGAGGGAGGTCTCGGAAACGGTCCCTCTAGACCGAAACAGGACCTAAGTGGGTCAAGTCACGTGAACAGTGTTTACCAGCGATATATTAATCACGGCTGAACATAATTAAACATTACTTAGTAATAATTAATTAAGTAATTATAAGTTATTAATATAAAATAAGGATATATACGTTTATTATTATTTAATTAAATAACGATAATTTATAATATAACTTTATTACTTAAAGCATTTTTGGTATTACGAAACGTAATTAAGTTATTTTGTTACTTTATTATTTAAATTTTTATCGTATTTTGTTAATATAAACCCGTCGACTTAAGTGTAGTAATTAGTTAATTAATTTAACCGTTATATTTTATAAGCTTTTGTTTAATAATATCGTTAGATTTTAAGTAATATCTTAGTAATATATTTACTAGTAAGTAATCCGCTTATTAAGTTTTTATTTTAATTAAAAAAAAAGTTTTTCGACGTTTAGATTTTGTAAATTAACGTATTAATTAATTCGAACGAAATAATACGAAATTTATTTCCATTTTCTAGGTTATTTAGATTTTTTTGGAATAAGTACGTTAAATTTCGTGAAAATTATTTATTTAATTAATTTTTAGCAAAAAATTAGGAAAAATATTAAAATCTTTTAAACCCAAACTTTTTAATAAAATATCTATTAAATTATAGTTATTTTTTACTTAATATTACGTATATTTTAAATATTTCCCAATATGATTAATTACTTTAATTATACGAATCGAATTCGTAATCGGACGTTTTTCGGAATATATAATTATTTAATTTAAATCCGTTATACGAAAACAGATTACAGTATTTTTGGAATAACAAAATCTAAAAATAATACGGGTTTATAACGATTACGAAATATTCGAATAAATTTTTTAGAAAATTTTTAAAATAATAAACGAAAAAAATAAAATAAAAATAAAAATTTAATAATTCCGCCAAAAAAGATCCGTATTTCGATATAATACAAAATTTATTTAACTTTTCTCGAAATTTAATTAGGGATAAGAAATATTAATAATTTGATTTTTCGATGGTTTTAAGAAAAAAATTTAAAAGAAATTATTTAAAAAAGATTAATTATAATATTTAATCGATAATATACCTGGCGAATTCGTAACGCAAAAAGAAAAAATGATAATAAATTACGATATAATACAAATAATAACGTATTTCGGCGATTAAATATATTATATAAAGCCAAACCCGGGCTTATGGAAATCGGCGCGATCCAGAAACAAAATAAATAACGTATCGAATATTAGAATTATAATAAGATGGGTTATAGGGTTAAAAAATGCAAATCGCCCAAAAAATAGTAAAATAAACTTTAAACGTTAGTATTTATAAGATAATTTTAGATAATAAAGGGAAAATAGTTATTATAATATATTATTAACTTATAGTTATTAAACTTTTAAACGCGATAAAAAAATAGCTAAAGGAATATTAGAGATAGATAAAAACGATTTGTTTTAGTATTTCAGAACGATATTTCAAAAAGTATTTTTTTTTACTATTAACGATAATAATATTTTAATTATAAAAAATGGAAATAAGTTATTTATTTATGTATTATACGTATAACGGAAAAAGGTTTTAATTTTCTTAATTAAATTAGTCGAAATAAATAAGACAAATAATAATACCGATATTTGAGTATTTTGCGTTTTTAGAAAGAAATCGACCAAATAATGGTATTTTATAATTAGTTACTGGGAAAATAATACTTTTATAAGGACCTTTTTTATTATTACGAAAAATGTAATTATTTATTATAAAAGGAAAAAATCGTTTTAAAAAGACGTAATTTAATTATACGATAATTGATAACGGATTTTTACTTTTAATTATTTATTATTATAAACCTTTAGGAAAAAAAATTATGGTTAATTTGGAATAAGTTATTAAGGATTTATAGGGAAAAAATGAAAATATTTTTATATAAAAAGTAATTTACGTTATAAAAAAATAATTTACGTAATAGAATTAAAAAATGTAATAATAAATTAGAAAAATTTTTTAATTAGAAAAAATTTTAAAAATGCAAAAATATTGGAATACGTAATTTTATAAGGATACGGAATTATATACGGTACGTATTAACGCGTTTAAATTATAAATTAAATAATAATATTACTTTATCCGATAATTACGAAATTAAATCGATAATTTAAGGAAACGAATATAACGGTTAAAATAACTTTTAAAAAAATTAAATTTTTTGTAAAAAAATTGCGGAAAAACGAAACCCAAAAAAGTTAGCAAAAATTCTTAAAAAGGGTTTTAGCGGTAATAGGGAATAATAAAAATTTTATTACTTTAAAAATACAAATTGGAATATATTAGTATACCGTTATAATGGATAACGGAATATTGGAAGGTAATTATATTGCGCTTAAAGTAATTAACCGATTTAAATTATTATGGAAATATAAAAAAAAATTTTATATTACGAATACCGCCAAAGGTTAATTATTTTTTTACGATAATAAAAAGGTTATACGCGAAATTAATTATTTCGATACCGTTATTTTAAAATGATATATAATTATTAATTTCGCTATTGTATTATTAAAGAATTACGATATAATTTTAAAAATAATATAATTACGTTAGTATAACTTTTTGATCGATTAAATAATTAGTTAAGTGAAATTTCTTTTACGGTTTAGCGATAAGCAGCAAAAAGAAAAATAAAGATCTTAATATTCGATCAAAGATAGTAATAAGTGTCGGTATAAAAATACGATAAAAATCTTATTACTTATAGGAAAATAATATAAAAAAAAAGTATAATAAAAAAGTTCGGCATATTATCGTTATTATTAAAACAAAACTATAGTAATTAAATAACGATTTATAAAAGTTTAATTTAAAATTAAAAAAATTAATTAATATGTTACCATAATATTACAAATACAAAAAATTATTTAATAAAAAATTTAAAACGAAATTATTAAAATATAACAAATAAGATTATAAAATTATTTTTAAAAAAAGCACGATAATTAAATTTTACCCTATTTATAACTTTAATAAAGTAAAATTATATACGTTTCGAAAATATTTAAAAAATTAATTTTAAAAAAGATAAATTTAATTATTTAGGTTATTAACCGGTTATCTTATATTTTTTATACCTAAAAAAAGGGCAAATTACGATTAATTATAAATTACCGTTAGCTTAATAATATTATTATTAAAAATCGAATATTATTACCTTTAATTAACGAAATAAAAAACCGTTTTTATAAAACATAATAATTGATTATTTTTAATTTTAAAAATAAATATAACTTAATTCGGATTAAAAGAAATTATAAATAAAAAATAGCATTCCGAACGAAATACGGTTTTTATAAATATTTTGTTACTTTTATAAAATTTATTAACGTACTTATTACCTTTTAACGTATAATTAATTACGTCCTTAAAAATATTTTAACATTTTCGTAATATGTTATCTCGACGACATTCTTATTTTTTCGAAAATTAAGGAATAATACAAAAAATATATATATAAAATGTTATAATTATTATAAAACGGTAATTTATTAATTAACGCAAAAAAAAGTTAAATACCTAAACTATATTATTAGTCTTGGACATATTAAAATAAACCTTAAAAAAATTACTACAGTACTTAATTAAGTATAATTTATTATAATTAAAAAAATACAAACTTTTTCCGGATTCGTTAATTATTATCGAAAATTTATCAGGAATTTTAATTAGATAGTTATATTTTTTAACGTATTTATACGAAAATTTTTTTTTTAATAAACGCCGAAAACGGAAAAAACTTTCTAATAATTTAAAAAAATTATTACGAATTAACTAATATTAATTATATATAATCTAAACCGCTTAATAAAGCTAAAAACTAATACGTTAAATTACGTTTTAAACGTAATAATCGGATAACGAAATAATTAAAATATCTTATATCTTATTACTTTTTTTTTTACAAATTGCAAAAACCTAAACTACATTACGTTATTCCTGATAAAAAAATTTTAATTATTATTAAAATATTTCGAGAATTTAAATATTTGCTAAAATATAATTAATATTAAGTTAAAATTTATACGGATTATAAAAATTTTACCCGATTTACCATAATCAAAAAACTTATAACTTAATAACTTCGTTATGTTAAAAAACTAACCGAATATATCTTTATTATCATTTACCGTAAAAGTTTAAAAAATAAAAAAACTGATATACTTAATAAACGACCTAATTTCGAAAAAAAAAGTAATTAAAATTAACTACGTCATTTTCGACATTACCAAAAAAAACATTTACGTTTACGATAAATCATTATAATCATAATTACACCGTTGGAAATATATAAAACAATTCGAGATTTTAACGCATATATACAAAACATAAACGATTTATTATTCGCGTAAATACTTAAAAAATATAAAAAATACTTTACCCGAAAAATGCATAAATACCAATTATACGGATATCTAAATATCAAAAAAAACATTCGAAAAATTATAATAATTTTATCATTTTTTATATATAAAAAGATAATATAAAAAATTATACCATAATATGGCATATATGCTAAAACGAAAATACAATAACATAAACCGTACGGAAAATTACAACTTTTACCAATCGTAAAACGATTATAAAACTTTATTACAATAAACTTTATAACCAAACTCCTTTTATTAAAAAACCCTATTATAAATATACATTACGATAATATTTTCGTAATCGTTAATCGATTTATAAAATTTTCTTATTTCTTACCTTATAACAAAAATACTAACGCCGAATAAATAATATATAATTTCTTTAAAAACATTTTTAACATATACGGATTATTACATAAAATTATTTCAAATAAAAAAATTACGTTTACTTTTAAATTTTAGTAAAACTTCATAATATAAATCGGCCTAAATCATAAATTATCCAATATATTCCGACCATAAACGGACGGATAAATAAAACGCCAACATCAAATACTTAAAATATATTTACGATATTATATTAATTACGAATAAAATAATTAAATTAAAAAATTACTAATAACCTAGATAACTTATAATAGCAATTATTACGAAAGTATCAAGATAATACCAATTACAACCAACTTTAGATTTACTTTAAAAGTTTACAAAACGTAAAAAAAAAATTATTTAATATTAAAACAATTTTAACGTCGGAATAATTTAAATAATTACACCAAAAAATAAAAACGGAACTAAAATTCGTACGCAACCAAATAAAAAAGCATTATAAACAAAAACGGTTAAAAAAAATAATTTTTTCGAAAAAAAAAATTAATTTACCTAACCACCAAAAATATATAAACAAAACGATCGAACAAAAAACTCGATTTTAAATATATCGGTTTTTACAAAATTATCAAAAAAAATCTTAAACAACAATTACTAATTAAACCTATCATCCAAAATTAAACTCCATTTAATTTTTTATATATTTTTACTCGAATTAACAACAAATACTATTAAAATCCATACGAAATAAAATAATATAATAATAAAAAACGAATAAAAATATAAAGCAAAAAAAATCTTAAACATATAAAAAATTAAGGGATTTACCCAATATCTAATCAAATAAAAAGGATATTCCGAATTAAAAACTTTATGGAAACCTGCTAAAAATTTTATTAATATATAATATTTATTAAGGAATTTTCATTAGTAATAACGGAATTACTAAAAATAAAACCCTAATTAACGTTTTTAATAAATAAATCGATATTTTCGATACCCGATTAATTTATAAAATTAATTAAACGGAATAAATGTAATTATAAAAACTTTTATATTAACCCGTTTACGACGTTTTTATTTTTTTTAACTTTTCCAAAGATTATAACTCGCATTATACTATTTTCATACCTTTAAACCGAAAAAATGTCTTTTATTTTCGAAAACGAATTAAACGCGTAATAACTTTATTTATTTCGCGTTAATAACGTTATTATAACTCTAAAAAACGCTTTTCGATTAATATCTTTTTATATTTTAATTTTTAGTTTTCGGTACGAATATTTTTTAATAAGGAAAAAAAAACGCCGTTCTTATTATAAAAAATATCCCGCTTAACGCAAACCTTACATTTAAATATATTTTCCATCATTTCGTATTTCCAGCTTTTAAAAAAACAAAAAAAACATAATATAATTTCGAAACTAAATTCGTTAAAAATAAAAAGAAGTTCTAACGACGAACGGTCGAAAAAAAAACCTGACGACGAATTTTAATTATACGACCCGATATAACAAAAAAAGATATTTACCATAAAAAAAATCTTAAAGGTAAGATTTGTAAAAAAAAAATTATATTATAATCTTATAAAAAAAATTTCGGAAATGGTTTTTTTAAACCGAAACAAAACTTAAATGGGTTAAGTTACGTAAACAATATTTACTAACGATATATTAATTACGATTAAATATAATTAAGTATTATTTAATAATAATTAATTAAGTAACTATAAGTTATTAATATAAAATAAAAATATATACGTTTATTATTATTTAATTAAATAGTAACAGTTTATAATATAACTTCGTTATCCAAAGTATTTTTAGTATTATGAAATATAACTAAATTATCTTGTTACCTTATTGCTCAGATTCCCACCGTATTTTGCCAACATAAACCCGTCGACTTAGGTTTAATAGTTGGTTAATTAGCCTAGCCGTCACAGAACGCTGGCGCCAGCTATGTAGTTCTTCGCTTAAATACCCAAGTGTAGATAACCGACCCCAGTAATCGTACGTATGCGCGTTGCCCGGTCATGTATATGAGGCTAGTAAAGACTGTTGATGAACGATGATGCGCACTTCATCTCGAAAACGTACTGCTTTCCCTGTATCCCGTGTTATACAAGAAAACAAAAGGGACGAGAAAACGGCGAGGATCGCTCACCCCACAGAGGAATCGAACAAGCGCCGGCATTTGAAATATAGGTATTTACTAACAAAATCCCGAGGGTTGTTAGTGTAGTCGAACTTACCCGTGTGATAATTGTACCCGGAGACGGAAGCTAGGTCAGTGCATTTACCACCATTCGCGACCTTCAGCCTCTTAGCTTGTCGGCAATGGGCAGAATGGACCTCGTGGTGAAGTCTATGGCACCGTCGCTTGTCTCAGCTCTACGCTCTTGACTTCTGGCCCTTTAAGCGACAGGACAAGCGGCGAAAACGGGGCTGGCCAAACTCTAGCAACAACCTTCGAATATTACGCGGAAAGCGGCCGCAATAGGGGGGTAGTGTCAGCTAGCAGCGGGTGCGCTAGCACCCCATATACGGAAGGATTCCCTGTGATCGGAACATATATGTTCCGTAGTTAGACATCATTTACCTCAGCTGGCTCAGGCCTCCCTGGCTCGTTTTCCCAATTTCTTCAAAGTCACTGAAGTACCGCTCTACAAAGCTAAAATATTAACCAATCAAATCTCAAAAAATCCTAAATCCCCGTAACGAGCTAGCGAAGCCTAAGTTATAATTGTGCAAAAAAGGGGTTTATTTAGTACTTTTATTATTTCCCTTAAAAAAATCCGTAATAATTTAAAAATTAAACGTTTTTAATAATTATATATATTTTTATACGGATATTACGATCATAACTTATTATTAATGGCATTTTAATCCTAGTTAAAATTTGTTTGCTTTTATTAAATCTTAACGAATATAATAATTGTAACCCGAACTTGTTACGTTTTTATTACCGCTTTTTAAAAATAACAAATTTGAATTTTTCTAATTTTGTCGCGTTACGTAGTTGAAATACAATATACGTACGCGTATATTAAACTTTTAACATTAATATAAAGGGGATAGTGAAAAAATACAGCTAATAACTGCTAAAAGTAGTTATTATAAAAGGGTTAAAACGAAAAAACGAAAATATAATATGTATGGCAAGCTCAGATATAGTACGCGTACTTATAATAAAGCTATAAATAGGTTTGGGAGAAAAAAAATCCGATTAATTTTAATTAATACGATATATTATTATTAAGTTATTTGAATTTATTATTACAGAGTGCTAAAAAGCGGTTCGCTTATATTTATAAGACGTTGTATAAATTTTTACATTACGAATACTAATATAAACTGTACGATTTTACTTTAGTAATGAGTTAAATCTCTTAATCATTACACCGCATCTTATAAAAGAATAATCAAATTTTAAAATTACGGTTTTCCTCTTAAATAAATTATACAGGCTCTCCTAATGCTTTTGGTGAGCGGTTCAGCGGGAGTAGCATGTTGTAGTTCATCCGGGGGGCGGAATCCCAACAGTGGTGAGGAGAATTTCCAGCACTGCTCAGGAGACCCTGAAAGAGAGGCGAGGCGGCAACTGCAAGCTCACAGAGTGGCGCGGCGTGAAGCAGTTCTCAGGAAATATGAGAAGAAGCTCTTGTTCGGGGGGCTTATCAAGATGCTCGGAAAACTGACCATTGGAGATGTTGTGTAAGGTGAGCCGCGGTGTGACGGCTAGGCTAATTAACCAACTATTAAACCTAAACGTACGGGTTTATATTGGCAAAATATTATAAAAATTTAAGCAGTTAAGTAAATAAGTAACTTAATTACGTTTCGTAATATTAAAAATACTTTAAGTAATAAAGTTATATTACAAGTTAATATTATTTAAACTAATAGCTTTTAATTATATATAATCCTATTATGTTTTTTTTACGTTTTATAAAACCGTTTGGATTTTTTTATTTAGTATATTGTATTTTTTTACGTTTTATAAAAGCTGTTCGGAATTTTTTATTTAATTATATTATGCTTTTTTACGTTTTACAGAAGCCGTTCGAAGCGTAATACATAACTTAATCTACTTAGATTTTGTCTCGGTTTTAGTACGACCGTTTCCGAAATCCTTTATTGGTTAAGTTATAATACGATTTTTTTTCTTTTTAAATTTTCGTCTCGAAAATTCGTTTCAAAGGTAAATTCCTTCTTAATATATATGGACGTATTAGTAGATTTCGTAAATAGCGTAATCGAAAAAAAAAAGCGTTAATTTGCTTTATTACTAATTCGGGTTTTAAAGTTATATCTTATATTCCTTACTTCTGTGCTGGCGACAAATGTATTATATCCGAAAACGTATTTCGTTACGAAAACTATATTTTGAAAAAACGGTATTACGATAATTCCGATATTCCATTATTTTCTTTAAATAACATTAATAAAAAAAAATAAAACATTTGAAAATAAAAAAATCGTCGGCTCGTTAATAATTATGCGATATTCGAAAGGAGCTAAAGGCTATTTCGCGTCGTTTAGACGAAATCTTATCTCGTTTAAATCGCTTTCGTATATAATAAAAGTTTTTTTGTAAAAAAGGGGTGGAAATGGTTAACCGGGGTTTTTACTCCTTAGATAAATTAGAAAACTAGGAACGGGCTGAATAATTAAAGGTTGGCCGATAACGCTTTAAAGCTTTTTTACCTATTTTGAATTCTAACTAGTTTTTTCTTAAAATGTTTTCGCTTAATTTCGATTAGAAGTTTTATTTTTGCAGCGTTGTTAATAAAAGTTTTTCATTAGGCGGTGGGTATTTATAAAGTTTTTTACGGGTTCCTAGGTGTTTTCGGAATTCGGGTAATTTTTTTATTTATATATTTCTTCGTTTTTCATTTTTACGTTATCTTACTTAATGTATATCCTAATAGTATTTGTTGTTAACTTAAGTAGAAATATTTAGAAAATTAGATGAAGTTTAATTTTGGGTGGTAGTTTTAACTGATAGTTATTTTCTGAGTTTTTTTAATAATTTTATAAGAACCGATATAGTTAAAGTCGAACTTTTAATTTAGACGTTTTATCTGAATATTTTTAATAGTTAGATAAGCTATATTATTTTCTGAAAAAGTTAATCCTTTTAACCGATTTTAATTATAATAGTTTTCTATATAATTACGTACGAATTTAAATTTTATCTTTATTTCTTAATATAATTATTTAATGTGATGGCTAGGTTAATTAACTAATTATTAAACCTAAGTCGACGGGTTTATGTTGGCAAAGTACTATAAGAAATTAAGTAATAAAATAATTTAGTTACGTTTCGTAATACCAAAGGTGTTTTGGGTAATGAAGTTATATTATAAGCTGTTATTATTTAATTATGAGGTTATAGGCGTATACATCCTTTATCTGCTTTTTTTCGACCCGATAAAGTAGTTTGGATCTTTTTATTTAAATATATATTAATTTTTTTCGATCCGACGAAGTAATTCGGATTTTTTTGTTTAAATGTATATTATTTTCGTAATTAATTTACTTAGATTTTGTTTTAGTTTTAACGCGACCGTTTCCGTCACTTTTATTAGTTGAATTATAATATGATTTTCTTTTTTTTAAATTTTCGTCCCGGAAATTCTTATTCGAAAGTAAGTATTCCTTATTTTATTATATTCGGTCAGATTAGTAAATCTCGTAAATAGCGTTTTCGGAAGGAAAAGGCTGTATTAGAGCGCGATTAAAAGGAGGAAAAAAAAGGCGTTTGTTCGTTTCGTTATTAATTTGAGTTTTGAAGTTATGCCGTATATTTCTTATTTTTGCGTTAGTAATAAATGCGTTATATCCGAAAACGTATTTCGTTACGATAACTCTATTTTTAAAAAACGATATTGCGATAATTTTAATGTTCCGTTATTTTCGTTAAATAATATTAATAAGGAAATGAAACGTTTTAAAGCGGAGGAATTATCGGTTCGTTAATAATTATATAATACTTATAGGAAATTAAAGGTTATTTCATGTCGTTTGAATCAATTTTTATTTCATTTAAATTATTTTCGTATATAATAAAAGTTTTTTCGCAAAAAGGGGTTTGATATAGTTAACCGAGGGTTTTAATCTTTGGATAAGCTGGAGAAGTAGGAGAAGGCGGAGAGTTTGGCGGTTAAAAAATAGCGTTTAAAGGTTTTTTTATTTATTTTTAATTCCGATTGGTTATTGCCTAGAGGGTTTTCTCTTAATTTCGATTAGGATTTTTTTTTACGTGGTGCCGTTATTAATGGAAATTCGTTAGTAGGCGTTAAATATTAACAAAATTTTTAACAGGTTTTTAGAAAATTTTTAAATTTGGGTAATTTTTTTATTTAATTAGGTATTAGGTAAGTTTATCGACTTTTCGCATATATAAGATTTTTTCCGTTTTATATTTTTATTCGTTTTCCATTTTACGTTATTTTATTTAGTACGTATTTTAATAATATTTGCCGTTAATTCGAATAGGGATATATGAAAAATTAGATAGAGTTTAATTTTAGGGGGTAATTTTAGTTAGTAGTTATTTTTTAAGATTTTTTTAATAATTTTATATAAATCGATATATTTAAAGTCGAGTTTTTAATTTAGTCGTTTCGTTTAGATATTTTTGTAGTTAGATAAATTATTTTTTTCCGAAAAGGTTAATTTTTTTTAATTGTTTTTGCTTGTAATAATTTTTTTATTTGGTTACGTACGAATTTAAGTTTTAATTTTATTTTTTTACTGTAATTGGTTTAATTATTTTAACGTAAGGATTATTTTAACGTTAAGTAGTTTTTTTTATATTTTTTTATAAACTTTTAAAGTAAAACTAAAATTAATTATAAATAAGGTTATTTTAATATTTTTATAATAATTAGTGTTATAAGTTAATTAAGTTATTGGTAATTTTTTAACTTAATTCTTTTATTTATAGTTAATATAGTATTGTAAATATGTTTTAAGCGTTTGGTTTTGTCGTTTTATTTGTCCGTTTGTTTAGGGTCGAAATGTATTAGATAATTTGTAATTTAGGCCGATTTGTATTATTAAATTTTGCCAAACTTTAAAAATAAACGTAATATTTTTATTTAAAACGATTTCGTGCAAGAATTCGTATATATTTAAAATGTTAAAAAAAATATGTACGTTATTTATTTAGCGTTTGTATTTTTATTATAAGGTAAAAAATAAGAAAATTTTATAAATTAATTAATAATTACGAAAATATTATCGTAGTATATATTTGTAATTAGGTTTTTTGATAAAGGAAGTTTAGTATTAAAATTTATTATGATATAAATTTTATAGCCGTTTTACAATTGGTAAAAGTTGTAATTTTTTATATAATTTATGTTATTGTGTTTTCGTTTTGGTGTATATGTCGTATTATCGTATTATTTTTTATATTATTATATTTATATTTAGGAAACGGTAAAACCGTTATAATTTTTTTAAAATTTTGTTAATATTTAGGTATCCGTATAAGGTATGTTTATATAATTTTTGTATTAGGTATTTTTTATATTTTTTAAGTATTTAGGTAAATATTAGATTATTATTATTTTATATATATTTGTTAAATTTTCGTATTATTTTATATTAGGTAATATTATTTAAATTGTTATAATTTGTCGTAAGCGTAAATATCTTTTGATAATAGTATTAAAAATTATATAATTAATTTTAAGCGTTTTTTTTTCAGATTTAATTCTTTATTCAATGCGTCAGTTTTGTTATTTTTCATATTTTTATAGTAAATGATGATAAAATCGTATTTTGTTAGTTTTTTTACCTAATATAATTATAATGTTGTAAAATTTTTAGTTATAATAAATCGTGTAAGATTTGTATAATTCGTATAAATTTTAATTTAATATTAATTATTTTTAAAGAAATACCTAAATTCGTAAAATACCTTAATAATAGTTAAAACTTTCTTATCGGGAATAACGTAATGTAATTTAATTTTTTATAATTTATAAGAAAGAAATAATAAAATATAATATATTTTAATTATTTCGTTATCCGATTATTACGTTTAAAATATAATTTAACGCGTTAGTTTTTAATTTTATTAGGCGATTTGAATTATATATAATTAATATTAGTTAGTTAGTAACTACTTTAGTAAATTATTAAAAAAAGTTTTCCGTTTTTAGTATTTATTAAAACTTTTTTTTAATAAATTTATTTAAGGGTATTATTATTTGGTTAAAATTTTTGATAAATTTTCGATAATAATTAGCGAATCTAAAAAAAGTTTATATTTTTTTACGGTAATAAGTATTGCTTAATTTCGTATTATAACGATTTTTTTAAAGTTTATTTTAATATATTTAGGAGTAATAATATAATTTAAGTATTTAACTTTTTATATATGGAATTAGATTTTTTTTTTGCGTTAATTAGTAAATTGGTTTTTTAAAGTAATTGTAATATTTTATGAACGTATTTTTTATATTATGTTTTGGTTTTTGAAAAGATAAAGATATTATTAACATAATATATTACGAAAATATCAAGGTATTTTCGAAAAACGTAGTTAATTATGTATTAAAAGGTAATATGTACGTTAGTAAGTCCTATAAAGGTAATAAGGTATTTGTAAAAGCTATATTTAATTCGAAATACTATTTTTATTCGTAGCCTTTTTTAATTCGAATTAAGTTGTATTTATTTTTAAGGGTAAAAGTAATAAATTACTAGGTTTTATGGAAGCGATTTTTTATTTCGCTAATAAAAGCTAATAATATTTGGTTTTTAATAATAATATTATTAAGTTGTTGGTAATTTATAATTAGTCGTAATTTGCCGTTTTTTTTAATATAAAGAATATGAAATACTTAATCGGTAATTTAGATAATCGAATTTACTTTTTCTTAAATCGATTTTTTAAATATTTTTTAAATGCATATAACTTTATTTCGTTAAAGTTATAAATAGAATAAAATTTAATTCACGCTATTTTTTTAGGATAATTTTATGGTTTTATTCGTTATATTCCGATAATATATTAATTAGCTTTTTTAATTTTTTAGGTTATTGCTATAAATCGTTATTTAATTGTTATAATTTTATTTTAATAATAACAATAATGCGTCGTATTTTTTTATCGTATTTTTATAAGTAGTAAGATTTTTGTCGTATTTTTATGCCGGTATTCGTTATTATTCTTAATCTAATATTAAGATTTTTGTTATTTTTTCTTATATTTATTATTGGGCTATAAAACGAATTTCATCTAATTAGTTATTTAATTAATTAAAAGGTTATACTAATATAACTATGCTATTCCTACGATTATGTCGTAATTCTTTAATGGTATAATATCGAAATTAATAGTTATACGTTTTTTTAAAATAAAAATATTAAGGTAATTAATTTCGCATATAATTTTTCTATTATCGTAAAGAAATGGTTGGCTTTCGATAATATTCGCGATATAAGGGTTTTTCTTATATTTTTATAATAACCTAAGTTGGTTAATTATTTCGGGTATAATGTAGTTACTTTTTAAAACTTTATTATTTACTATAGCAGTATACTAATATGTCTTAATTCGTATTTTTAAGGTGATAGGATATTCGTTACTTCTTATTATCGTTAAAGCCTTTTTTGGGAGCTCCTATTGACTCCTCTGAGTTTTGCTATCTTACGACTTTCCTATAAGTAACTTCCCTTTTTTGGGTACTACTTAAATTAACGTATTTGTTTTCCTAAATTATTCGTTCGATTCCGTAATTATTTAATAGTATGCCGTTGTTATTCGGCTTATGTTTTTAATTAATAAATGCGCGTTTCGTATCTGTTCGTTTCGTATTGGAATTAGGTTATTCGATTTTTTTGTAATTTGAATTTTTTTTTAATCGAAATATTTTTTCTACTTATTATCGTAATTTCTGGTTTTATTAAATGAATTATTCCTTTATGGTATAAACTGCGTTTTATGTAAGGGTATTTTTATTATTTCTTTATAATTCTTTTATAAGTTAGGTAAGTTTTGCTGAAATTTTTTTTGGGAGATCTGTAGTAATAATTATTTTAAGATTGAGGTCGGCGATTTACTGTCGAATGGCTAAGTTAAGCCCTTTTAGGGCCGCTTCGTTTTTTAGATTTTGCGTATATTATTTATAGTAATAAAAGGGGTCCCTTTATAAGTATTATTTTTCTAAAAGCTAGCTTTACAAAGTTATTTTTTTCATCGATATTTTCCTAGAGGGTAATGATGCAAAAATATCGGTACCATTATTCGTTTTGTTTATTTCTCCCAGTTTTATTTAGGAAGTTATATCCTTTTTTAACTATTCGTATAATTCGTTTATAAATAGATCGTTTTTATTTTTTATAAGCTATATATTTTTATCGTCGATAATGCAAAGCATGTTTTCGTCCGTATCGGTTTGGGGTACTAGGACAAATCGTTTCGGTCCATTCCTAGTATTTTTCTAGCTATTTCTTTATGGTCCAGGATAATCGTTATTAATTTTTCTTTTGTTATATTCGTAAAATTAATTGCATGGATTCTGGTTATTATAGTTATTTAAAATATTATTGCACTCCGGCTTATGGGAGTTTTTTAACTTTCTTTTACCTTTGTTATATTTCTTGGTTGGAGAGTCCCGTAAGGTTTTTTTCTTTTCGTATTATAGCGAAAGTCTTTTTTTTATTGTTGTTAAATTGTTATCCAGTAGGTATTAAAGTTCATAGTTTATTTTGTTGAGGTTGTTTAGGTAATTTACATTTAAGCGTTTTGTAGCCTATTTTGCCATAATTCCAATATTCGATTTATCGAGGATTTTATAATTAAATAACTCTAAATTCTGTAAGTCCTAGTTTTATTTCGAACGAGATGTTACCCTTTTTAGGAGTACTGGTATTTACCGAATATCGGGACTTTTTATTATGCCAAGTATTTATCCTTAGGGTAATACGTTTTTATCATTTTTATCATTGTTTAAACTGTCGGTTATTAATTTTGATAACTTTTCCGATATATTTATCAAAAATGCAACTTTTTTTTATTCGCATTATTTTATCTTTAACAGTATTCTTAAATCGTTTATAAAAAATATTAATTAAAATATTTTTCTTTTTAACCCTCTATCTAACTTTAATAATTAAGGTTTTAAAATTAACGGCATACTTAAATACAGGTCTTTTCTATTTAAGATCGAAAATTTTCTACGCCGAAAACCTTTTTTTATTTAAATTATTAAAATTAGAAAAAAAGCTTATTTTCGAAATTAATGTATAAGTAAAAGATTTTATTAATTAAGTTTTCCTGTTCGTTTTCGATATTCCCTAAATAATTTCGTACAATAAGTTCGAATTAATTAGCTGCATCTCCTATAAGGTATACTCTTATAATAAAAATCAACTTAAGGATATTACTAAAGCTTAAAAAGCGTTAATAAATACGGGCTTAAATAAGAAATATCTGTAAATTCCCTTTACCGTTATAAAGTTCCGGCCTTTTAGGTTTTATCCGAGGGATTACAATTAATATCGTAAAAGTTATTTCAACTTATTTATTAAATCGTTAGATTTCTTTTTCCAACTCCTTAATATAAGCCTAAAACTACTAAAAAGTAAGTTCTAAATTACTAATCGATATCCTAATAATATTAAATATTGCTTAAAGTTTAACGGTATTATTAAATAAAAATTTATAACGTATAACGGTTAAGTTAATTGATTAATTATTAAATTTAAGTCGACGGGTTTATATTAGCAAAATACTATAAGAAATTAAATAATAAAATAACTTAATTACGTTTCATAATATTAAAAATATTTTAGGTAACGAAGTTATATTATAAACTATCGTTATTTAACTATAAAGTTATAAGCGTATATAACCTTTATTTGCTCCTTTTCGATCCGACGAAGTAATTCGAATCCTTTTGTTTAAATGCATACTATCCTTGTAACTAATCTACTTAGATCCTGTTTCGGTCCTAGCGCGACCGTTTCCGCGACCTTCACTGGTTGAATTGTAACATTTAAGCTTTTTTACTATAAGAATAATTTTAACGTTAAATAAGTCTATTTTTTATATTAATTTATAAATTTTTAAAGTAAAATTAAAATTTATTATAAACGGAATTGTTTTGATATTTTTATAGTAATTAATGTTATAGGTTAACTAAATTACTAATAATTTCTTAATTTAGTTATTTTATTTATAATTAATATAATTTTAAAGGTATATTTCGAACGTTTAATTTTGCCGTTTTGTTTATCCGTTTATTTAAGGTTAAAAGGTATTAAATAATTTACGATTTAAGCCGATTTATATTATTAAGTTTTACCAAAACTTGAAGGTAAACGTAAAATCTTTATTTAACATAATTTCGTATAGTAATTTATATACGTTAATAATATATTTAAAAAAGATGTACGTTATTTATTTAGCGTTTATATTGTCGTTATAAGGTAAAAAGTAAGAAAATTATATAAATTGGTCGACGGTTACGAAAATATTATCGTAATATATATTTATAGTTAGATTTTTTAATAAAGGAAGTTTGGTAATAAAACTTATTATAACCGAGTCCTACGGTTATTTTGCGATTAATAAGAGCTGTAACTTTTTATATAGTTTATGTCGTCGTATTTTAGTTTTAGCGCAAATATTGTATTAACGTAAAAATTTTTTATTATATTTTTATTTCAAGGAAGTAATAAGTATATTAAAAGCGTTTTAAAGTTTTGTAAATCTCTAAGTATTTATATAATTAATATTTATATTTTTTTACATTAAACTTTTTTAAAAACTTTTTTAGAATTTGTAATTTTTTTTATAAGTTATCGTTATATATTTTGATTTTTTAATATATGTTTAAAATTATTGTTCGTATTATCATAATTTGTTATAGGCGTAAATATTTTTTATGGTAGTGTTATAAATTTTATAACTAATTTTAACCTTTTTTTCTTTGATGTTTAATTGTTTGTTAACAGTGTTAGTTTTACCATTTTCTGAGTTTTTTTAGTAAATAATAACAAAATCGTATTTTGTTAATTTTTTTGTATAACGAAATTGTCGTATTGTAAGTTTTTTAATTGTAGTAAAACGGGTAAGATTTTTATAATTCGTATAAACTTTAACTTAATACTAGTTAATTTTAAAGAAAATTTAAATTTGAGAAACGTTCTTATAATAATTATAAATTCCTTATTAAAAATAACGTAATATAATTAAGGTTTTTATAACTTATAAGGAAAAAATTAATAAGGTGTAATAGGTTTTAATTATGTTATTATCCGATTATTACACCTAAAATATAATCTAACATATTAGTTTTTAATTCGATTAAGCGATTTGAATTGTATATAATTAATACTGGTTGATTTATAGTTATTTTCTTGATTTATTAAAAAGTTTTTTTCGTTTTTAACATTTATTAAAACTTTTTTCTTAATAAGTTTATTTAAAGGTAGTATTATCCGGCTAAAACTTTTAATAAAATTTTATTAGTAATTAGCAGATCTAAAAAAAGCTTATACTTTTTTAATTATCGTAGGTCGTATCTAGTGTTATACTGCTGCGATTTTTCTAAGTTTTATTTAATATATCTAGGAGTAATAGTATGGCTTAAATATTTAAATTTTTATATATAAAACTGGCTTTTTTTATATTAATTAGTTAATTAACATTTTGAAATAATTATAATACGTTATAAATATATTTCTTATATTATTTCTCAACTTTTAAAAATTAAAAATATCGTCGAGGTATTCCTTGAAGATATAATTAATTATACGCTAAAAGGTAACAGGTACGTTTATAAATCTTATAAGAATAACGAAATATTCTGCTAAACTATTTTTAATTTAAAATATTATTTTTTATACGTAATTTTTTTAATTCGAATTAAGTTATACTTATCCTTAAAATTAAAGGCAATCAATTATTAAGTTTCATAAAAACGATTTTTTATTTCGTTAATTAAAAGTAATAAGATTTAATTTTTAACAATAACATTATTAAGTTATTAATAATTTATAACTAATCATAATTTTCTATTTCTTTAAGTATGAAAAATATAAGATATCTGATTAGTAACTTCGACGGTTAAATCCATCCTTTTTTAAGTCGATTTTCTAGATACTTTTTAAGTACGTAAAGTTTTATTTTGTTAAGATTATATATAGGATAAAACTTAATTAATGCTTTTTTTTACAATAATTTCATAATTTTATTCCCTATATTTTAGTAATTTCCTTTCGAGATTTTTTCGAAATAGGCGTTTATATTTGTAATATTACAATAATATATTAGGTATATTTTTTATCTTCTTAAGATGTTATTATACATCGTTATTTAATTATTGTAACTTTATTTTAATAGTACTTATAATACGTTGTATTTTTTTAATACCTATTTTCTTTTTTATATCGTATTTTTATTAGTAAGGTTTTTATCGTATTCTTATGCTAGTGTTCGTCGTTATTTTCGATAGAATATTAAGATTTTTATTTTTTTTTTATATTTATTGCTAAGTTATGAAACGAATTTTCCTTAGCTAATTTTTAATTAATTCAAGAGTTATGTTAATGTGATTATGCTTTCTTTAAGATTATATCGTAATTTTTTAACGATATAATATCGAAGTTAACTATTATATTTTTTCACGTAATAAAAATATCGATATAATTAATTTCGTATATAATTAATTTCGTATATAATATTTTTATTATTATAAAAAAATAATTAATTGTTAGCAATATTTACTATATAAGGGTTTTTTTTATATTTTTATGATGATTTAAGTTGGTTAATTTTTTAGGTGTAATATAATTATTTTCTAATGTTCTATTATTTATCATAACGGTATATTAATATATTTCAATTCGTATTTTTAAAATAATGAGATAATCGTCGTTCCTTGTTATTATTAAAGCCCTTTTTAGAAGCTTCTGTTATTTTTTTTAAGTTTTGCCATTTTGCGGCTTTTTTATAAATAGCTTTCATTTTTTAGCTTTTGTCTAAGTTACTGTATTTACGTATATAACTAGTCGATCTTGTTTTGTAATTATTTAATATATTTTTATTAATATTTTATTTCATTTCGTAATTTGTTAATTTATTAATTTTTTTTTTTATTTTGTTATAATTTTTTAATGCTTATTTATAAGCGATTTACTTAATTTTTAACTTTTATATTATAATGCCCGTTTTAATTTCAGAGATAACGAATATTTTTTTCGAGCAGCGTAAAACGTTTTTTTTGTTCTTAGGGCCATGACGACACTCGAAACCAGCATCTGGATGGAACGACTTACGAGTCTATCCAGAAAATATGTCTTTTTCTCCTTCGCGATCTTCTAAGCGCCTTCTAAACCTATCGTGCAGCTTGCCTGTCTTGGCCATTCACATTAACTAAAATATCATGGGGCAATCGCATATTTGAATCTGCTCATCTTCGTGTCGCTTTCATCGTTCTTCCAACCGACCAAATGAGGTAAGTCAACGAAATGGCGGTAGTATCGCTGCCTGCCGCTATGTAGCCCATCGCCTCATCTTTTATCTCCTCTTGTGTTAGGTCTCACTCGTCTTCGGCCTGACACATGTTGGAAAACAGGGTGGGCTGAGTACGAGCGCCAAGCCTCTCCGTATGGGTTCCGTGGCGAGCGAAGGACAGCGTCGCATACTCCGAGCATTTCCGCATGGCCTATGCTGCTCGACTTAAGAATGGCACACGCATGATGGTAGCGAGTCGGTATAACAGTGGGAATACCATCATCAGCCCCGAACTCCTGGCAATCATCTCCAAGTCGTAGATGTATTGGTCCTTCTGTTCATGTTCTTTCGTATTAGCCGCGAGTCCGTCGGTCGATGCAGTAGTGTCGAAGAACTCGCCTTGCCCTTCTCTAACATAGCAAATGACTGTCCGAAACTGAGCTCACCAATCACGTCGGTTGCCATAAAAGACAGCCACTTCAGGATATCTACGACACCGTACATGCCTACTTCTTCGTCCATCTCCCGCATCATTAATGTCACCTTCGTCTGGATTGGCGTCCAACATATGACCTGAAGCTTTGTTTCCAACATAAAAGCGGCTAATAGCCTCCGGTGTCGCCGATGAATTTCGGGATCAATAACGCCAATAAGGTGCAGTTCGGTTGCATTCAGCCACACCGACTTGTAGGGATTCAGAATCAGATTCAGCAAACCGTTCGGGTCGTTTAGAACCAGCCATCTCCACATTTTTCTGCTGAAAATGGCTGGATCTTCTTGGCAGGTTTGGACGAATTATGTTCATTTAGCGTGTTAAATTTCCCCCATTTCAGATTTAGCAATTTTAAGTTGCTGAAGCTGCTAAATAATAGCGTATAGACTGCGTTAAAAGCCCTGCCCTAGTTTTAAGCCATCCTTTTTACTGTATATCTTGATAATATTATAAATTTAAACCTCCGTAATGATCGCTTCATAATTTCGTAATAGAATTTAACGCTTTTCGCGATTAAGAATTATAGTAATAATACGGAAAGCGCGCCGTTATTAACGAAAGTAACTTATTACTTTCGTTACCGTTTTCGTAACCGCTAACCTCCGTATTTAACGCCGTATAAAAATATACACTAATAACCTAACAGGTTGTAAATATATATTTACGATATTATACTCGGCTAAAAATCGTTTCCGAAAAATTATAAAGATAAAACAAAATAGGTATTACGCGTTACATAACTAATTACTAACGAATATAATGCTAAAAACGTTACGAATTTCGGTTAACGAAAAGATAATAATTTTTTGCCATATTAAAATTTAAAGTTTTTCCGTTCGGTTCGTTTCGGATCATTTTATAAAAAATAACGATACGGTTTATTACGCGTTTTACGAAATTTTAAATATTTTTATAATATTAGCACGCGTTATTATTAGGCCCGTTAATAATCGTTTTTTTAATATCGTAAATAACGGAAAATTTTTCCCTAATTTAGAAACGTATTGAAAACGTTCGATAGTACTTATTTTAAAGTTAAAATCGAAAGTAACGCCTTTGAATGAAAAATATAGAAAAACCGCAAAAAGAATTTATTAACGAATATATTAGCCGCCTATAATTTCGATAAAAAACTTAAGTACGTATTAACAAGTTAAGAAAATCTTGCGAATAATATTAAAGTATTTAATAATGCGATTAATCGTAATAATTTCGTTATCCTTAGAAATAAATACCTTTTTGCCAATATTAGGTACGTTACCGGTAAGCGAATCCTTATTCCATATCGCGGAATAAGGTATTACTTTCGAAAATAAACGTAAGCTTAATTAAAATTACGTATTTTTTAAAATTTATATAATTTAAAATATACGCAATTATGGAACGTAATCGAAAAAGCTTTCCGCAGGTAAAAAACCATTTTTAAAATTTTTAAAAAAAACCTTTCTTATATAAGTATTAATATAATATTAAAAACGATTTATGCTACGGCTGATTTTATAATTTTCTATTAAAATATAGTAAAATCGACTTTAACGAATTCGTAAAACTAAATAAAGAAACTTACATTAACGATAAATATTAAGCGAATAACTTTTCGTACTATTACGGTTCAGCTAGTAAAGGTCGTGGAAACGGTCACATTAAAACCGAAACAGGATCTAAATGGGTTAATCACGGGAATAAATATGCATCTAAATAAAAGGATCCGAGCTGCTCCGTCGGATTATAACGAAGCAGGAATAAAATATATACACCCGTAACCTCTTAATCAAATAACGACAATTTGCAATATAACTTTGTTACCCAAAACACCTTTAATATTACGCAACGTAATTAAATTATTTTATTACTTAATTTCTTATAATACTTTATTAATATAACCTCGTCGATTTAAATTTAATAATTAATTAATTAATTAAACCGTTATACGTTATAAATTTTATTTAATAATATTGTTAAATTATAAGCAATATTTCGATAACATATTTACTAACAAATAACTAATTTACGAAACGTTTAAAAATAACAATATAAATTAGAATATAAAAAATAATCGCCTTTTTTAATTAAAAATTGTTTTTAACGTTTAAACCGTATAAATTAACATATTAATTAACTTAAGCGAAATAATTCAAACTTATTTCGATTTTTTAAATTACTAAAATTTTCCTAAAATAAATACGATAAATACCAAAAAAAATACCCGTTAATATAAAATAACTTACCCCGATAACGTTTAATAGAAAACTAGAAAAAATACTAAAACTCCCTAAACTTAAACCTTTTAATAAAACGTCTATTAAGCTACAACTATTCCTTATTTAATATCGCTCTTACTTGAAGTATTTTCTAATTTAATTCGTTACTTTTACCTTACGAATCGAATTCGCTACCGGACAACTTTTAAATTATGCCGTTACTTAATTTAAACCTGCTATAAAAAAATATATTATAATACTTTTGGAACAGTAAAACCTAAAAATAATATAAGTTTATAACAATTACGAAAAATTCGAACAAACTTTTTTAAAAACTTTTGAAATAATAAACGAAAAAATAAAAACGAAAATCAAAATTTAACAATTACGATAAAAAAATTCGTTTCTAATTACAGTAACAAATTAATCTAACTTTTTTCAAAACTTAATTAAAAATTAAAAATATTAATAACCCGATTTTTTAACAGCCTAAAAGAAATCTAAGAAAAATTATTTAAGGAAAACCGGCCATAATACTTAACCGATTACATCGCGATAACAGTAAAAATCGACGACCGATAATATACATAACGAACGCGTAACGCTAAAAAAAAATATAATAATAAATTACGAAATAACACTAATACTAACGTACCACGACAATAAAATATATCTTACGGAATAAAACCTAAACTTATAAATCATAAACCCTAATACTTATTAAATAATTATCAAACAGTAAAAAAAGGAAAACCTTCGCCATAATATGTTAAGGAAAAAACCTCGTAAAAACCTTTAATCAAAAAATACAACGAAGATAAAAAAAAAAAACAAAAAAACTTTTACAAACCGGAACACGATAATACTTAAAACAATTAATTTCACAAACATAACAAAAAGAATACAACGATAACTATTTTAAACGATAAAAAAATAATTAAAGAAATATTAAAAATAAACGAAAACGGTTTATCTCAACATCCTAAATCGTTACGAACGAAAACATATATTTTTATACCGACAATAATAATATCCCAATTATAGAAATTAAAAATAATCTATCAAAAAAACGAATTATACGGATAACTAAAAAAAGATTTAATTTCCCAAATAAAAAAAACAACAAAACAAACAAACAATAATACCAACACGTTTATACCATTTACCTATGAAAAAAAATCGATTAACAAATAACTTTATAAAATTAACCCCTAAAAAAATAATACCCATAACGAAATCCCTTTTATTATTACGAATAATATACATACAATCTAAAAAACGAAATAACCTTATAAAAACTTAATTTATTTATTAGATAATAAATCGCTAACCTTTATCTTAAAATAACTATTACCATAAACTCTGAAAAAAAAGTATTTTAATTAAACTTACCTAACTTATAAAAAACTTATAAAAGAATAACGAAAATACCCTTACCTAAAATACGACTTACGTAATAAAAAAAATTTATATAATAAAATTAAACAATATAGCAATAAATAAAAAAACATTTCGATTAAAAAAAATTCGAATTACAAAAAACCGAATAATCTAACTTTCATAAAAAATAAACAAATACGAAACGTATATATATTAATTAAAAACACTTACTAAATAACAACGATATATTATCAAATAATTACGAAACCAAACGGACGGTTTAAATAAACGGGTACGTTAATTTAAATAATACCCAAACGAAAAAAACTACCTATAAAAAAATCATAAACTAATAAAACCCCAAACAATTAACAAAAACTCCTTAAAAAAGTTTTAATAATAATAAAAAATAATAAATATTTTGTTATTTTAAAAATACGGATTAAAACATATTAATATACCGTTATAATAAACAACGAAACTCTAAAAAAAATTACATTGCACCTAAAGTAATTAACTAATTTAAACTACCATAAAAATTTAAAAAAAAAATTTATATCGCGAATACCGTCGAAAGTTAACCTTTTCTTTATAACAATAAAAGAATTACGCGCGAAATTAATTACCTTAATACCTTTCCATTAATAAAATATATAATAATTAACTTTAACATTATACCGCTAAAAAATTACGATATAATCTTAAAAATAATATAATTACATTAATATAACTCCTTAATTAATTAAATAGCTAATTAAATAAAATTCGTTTTACAACTTAACGGCAAATATAAAAACAAAATAATGAAAATCTTAACATTTAATTGAAAATAACGACAAATACTAACATAAAAATACGACAAAAACCTTATTACTTACCAAAATACGATATAAAAAAAACGAGTACCATAAATAAATACGACGCATTATTATTACCATCAAAATTAAACCTTAATAATTAAATAACAACTTATAATAATAACTTTAAAAGTTAACAAAATTAACTAATATGTTATTATAATATCACAAATATAAACGTTTATTTTGAAAAAAAACTAAAAACGAAATTACTAAAATATAATAAATAAAACTATAAAATTATATTAAAAAAAACAATAACTAAATTCTACCTTATTTATAACCTTAACGAAATAAAATTACATATACTTAAAAAATATTTAGAAAATAGACTTAAAAAAATAAATTCGATTATCTAAATTACCAGCAAAATACCTTATATTTTTTATATTAAAAAAAACGAGAAATTACGTTTATTACTAAATTACCAACAATTTAATAATATCACTATTAAAATCCGAATACCGTTACCCCTGATTAATAAAATAAAAAATCGTTTTTAAGGAATATAATAATTTATTACTTTAAACCTTAAAAATAAATATAACTTACTTCAAATTAAAAAAGACTATAAGTAAAAAACAACATTTTAGACTAAATACGGCTTTTATAAATACCTTATTATTTTTATAAAACTTATTAATATACCTGTTACCTTTTAACGTATAATTAATTACGTCCTTCGGAAATACCTTAATATCTTTATAATATATTACTTAAATAACATTTTTATCTTTTAAAAATGAAAAAATAATACGAAAAATATATCCATAAAATATTACAACTATTACAAAATACTAACTTAATAATTAATACGGAAAAAAAATTAAATACTTAAATTATATTATTACTTTTAAATATATTAAAATAAATCTTAAAAAAATCGCTATAATATAAAATTAAATAACTCCTATTATAATTAAAAAATTACAAACTTTTCTTAAATTCGTTAATTATTACTAAAAGTTTATTTGTAATTTTAATCGACTAACGATACTTTTAAATAAATTTACTCGAAAAAAAATAAAATTTTAATAAACATTAAAAACGGAAAAAATCTTTTAATAAATTAAAAAAGTTATTACAAACTAATTAATACTAATTATATATAACCTTAATTATTTAATAAAACTAAAACCCGACGCATGAAATTACGTATGAAACGTAATAATTTAATAACGAAATAATTAAAATATATTATACCTTATTACCTTTTTTTCCTATAAATTACAAAAATCCGAATTACAATATATAATTCCTAACAAAAATTTTTTAATTATTATTAAAACATTTTGGAAATTTAAATATTTTCTTAAAAATAACTAACATCAAATTAGAATTTATACGAATTATAAAAATCTTACCCGATTTACTATAACCAAAAAACATATAACATAATAACTTCGTTACGTAAAAAAACTAACGAAATACGACTTTATTATTATCCATCGTAAAAAATTGAAAAATAATAAAACTAATACATTTAACAAATAACTAAATTTTTAAAAAAACAACCAAAACTAATTATATAATTTTTAACATTATTACGGAAAAATATTTACGCCTTTTATAAATTATTATAATTATAGTTATATTATCGAACATATATAAAATAATACGAAACTTTAACGTATACGTATAAAATATAAATAACTTATTATTCGTATAAATACTTAAAAAATATCGAAAACATTTAATATAAAAATTAAACGAATACGCCTTATATAAATATCCAAATATTAAAAAAATATTAAAAAGATTACGACGATTTTACCATTTCTTAAATATAAAAAAAAGTAATACAAAAAATAATACGATAATACGATATATACGTTAAAATAAAAATACGTTAACATAAACCTTACAGAAAATTATAACTATTACTAATCGTAAAACGACCATAAAAGTTTATTACGATAAATTTTATTACTAAATTACTTTTATCAAAAACTTAATTACAAACATATATTACGGTAATATTTTTATAATCGTTAACTAATTTATAAAATTTTCTTATTTTTTACCTTATAATGAAAAGATAAACGCCGAATAAATAACATATATCTTTTTTCGTAACATTTTTAATATATGCGAATTATTATATAAAATTATTTTAAATATAAAAATTACGTTTATTTCCAAATTTTAGTAAAATTTAATAACATAAATCGGCTTAAATTATAAATTATTTAATACATTCCGATTATAAACGGATAATTAAATAAAATAATTAAATTAAAAAATTACCTATAACTTAATTAACTTACAATATTAATTATTACGAAAACATTAAAATAACTTCATCTATAACTAATTTTAAATTTATTTTAAAAATTTACAAAAAAAAACTTACTTAATATTAAAATAATTTTTATATCGGAATAACTTAAATATTTACATCAGAAAATAAAAACGGAATTCGAATTCGTACTTAACTAAATAAAAAAATACTATAATTAAAAATAATCGGAAAAATTAATTTTTTTAAAAAGAAAAATAATTTACCTAATTACTAAAAATATATAAACAAAACGCCTAAACGAAACATTCGATTTTAAATATATTAATCCTTACAAAATTAATAAAAAGAATCTTAAAAAATAATTACTAACTAAAATTACTATCCAAAATAAAAGTCTATTTAATTTTTCATATATGCTTACTTAAAATAACTACGGCTACTATCAAAATATATACTAAACAAAATAACGTAAAAATAAAAAATAAATAAACTTACTTAATACTTAATTAAATAAAAAAATTACTCAAACTTAGAAACTTCTTAAAAACCCGCTAAAAATTTTATTAACGTTTAATGTTTATTAAAAAATTTCTACCAATAACGGTATTACGCAAAAAAAATTCTTAATTAAAATTAAAAAAAACCCCTTTAAATAACAAGTAATCGGAAATAAAAACAAATAAAAAAAATTTAAAACGTTATTACTTAACCGTTAAACGTTTCGCCTTCTTTTATTCCTTTAATTCGTTTAAAAACTAAAATCTCCGACTAACTATATTAATCTCTTTTTTACGAAAAAATTCTTATTATATTCAAAAACAATTTAAACGAAATAAAATTGCGTCTAAACGATACGAAATAATTTTAACTTTTTACGAATATTACGTAACTATTAACAAATTAACAATTCCGCGGATTTAAAACGCTTTATTTCGTTATTAATATTATTTAAAAAAAGTAAAAAAATATCAAAACCGTCGCAATAACGTTTTTTACAAATATAATTATTATAACGAAATACGTTATCGGATATAACACATTTATCCTTAACGCAAAAATAAAAAATATAAACTATAATTTTAAAATCAAAATTAATAACAAAATAAATAAACGTTTTCTTTTTTTCTTTTTAATTACGCTTTAATACCGTTTTCTCCTTACGGGCGCGATATTTACGAAACTTATTAATACGACCGGACATAATAAAATAAAAAACATTTATTTCGGGTAAAAGTTTTCGGGGCGAAAATTTAAAAAGAAAAAAATCGTATTACGGTTTAACCAGTAAAAATCGTAAAAATAATTATATTAAAACCGAAACAAAATCTAAATAAATTAATTACGGGAATAAATATATATCTAAACTAAAAAATCCGAATTATGCCATCGGATTACAACGAATTAATATATATCTAAATAAAAAAATCTAAATTACTACGTTAAATCATAACGAAGCAAAAAAGAAATATATATATATATACACCCGTAACCTCCTAGCTATATAATAATAACTTATAATACAATTTCGTTACCTAAAATACTTTTGGTATTACGAGACGTAATTAAATTACTTTATTGCTCAGTTTCTTATAATACTCTATTAACATAAACCCGTCGACTTAGGTTTAATAGTTAGTTAATCAACCAAGCCGTCACACGTACGCGGAAAAGTAAAACGGCGTATTTTCGCTTATTACCGGATATCGTAACAATATCGCAAAAAAATATGGGATACGTATTAAAAACTTTAAAAAAATTAAAGGCGAAAATAATTAATAAAAACGTTATTATTATTATTATTATTATTATTATTAAGGGAAAACCTAATAATAAAACGTAAATGGGTTATAATTTTCAAAAAATCGGGTGCGAAATATTTTCTAATTTATTTTTAATAATAACTTAAATATTATCAAGTTAGAATTATACTTGTTTTGTATAAGGATTTAATACTTTAAAACGGAATAACCTTTTATATTATATTTTAACGAAATATATTAATATAAAAAAAACTTATTTTTTAAAAAGAAGTTTTTTTTATATTATTTCTTTTAATTATTACTACCACTTTTATAGCTTTTAATATTCTAACACTTTTAACACCTTTATAATTTTATATCCGTTCTATATTTATTATTTTTATCGTTTTCCGTCTTTAAAAAATTCGTAATATTTTCGTTATTATCATAAGATACTTTTTTTTACTACTTTTACGGTTTTCGCGGCCCGAATCGCTAATTCCTTCGAAATATTTAAATTACCAAAATTTCAAATTATCGTTTAAGCTAATAAATATAATAACAAAACGGTCGTTACGCGCCCAAATCTGGACAACGCGAAATAACGTATTATCGCTAAAATAATCGGTATAACTACTATTATTAAAAATCTTAAAAATTAGTTTTATATTTAACCCGGCATCTTAAGTTAACTTTTTACTACGAATTAACGTTTTAACGATTTATTTAAAGCTTTTTTTTGTTACGTTTTTAAATCGCTAATAAAACGGTTACGAAAATAATCGCGTACCCGTTATAAAACGTTATTATCAGCGAAAATAACCTTTACCTTTTCGATATAACAATTTTTTTCTATTTCGGTAGCCAATTTCTACGAGGAAAAAACCTATAATACCTTTTTGGCGGAATAAGTAATAACGTTAGTTTTTTTTAAAAACCTAACAGTTAATTCGCTTTTAGCTTTAACGGAAAACCCGAATATAATTTTACAAAATTTAACATATTCCAAAGCCTTATAATGAAAAGGTTTTATTTCGGAATAAATTTAAGTAATGGTTAATTATTACCATATAGTTTAATATAAGAAATATTATTAACTTTTAAGTAATTATCTTACATTTCGGATTTAATTATAAAAATCCCGAAATTTTTATCCTAACCGAAGTTATTTACTTCCTTTAACGTAAGTTATATTTAAGTTTTTTTTCTAAAAGCACGTATATTTATTTTTTACTTATTTTTTCGTTACGTAAATCTTTTAAATATTTAACTTATTAATTACGGTTTAATAGCCGTATTTTTTAATCCTATAATTCGGAATATTAAGCCCTTAATTATTTAAATTTTAATACGATTTAAAAAATAATAATATTTCGTACAAAATTTATAAATAACGCTTATAAAGTTAACTATTTTCAGCTTAATTCGAACTTTAACTTAGTTACGAAAATTCAAAATCGATAAGAACTTTAGCAATTTCAATATAACGCTATCGGGTATAAATAGTAATCGATAAACCCGGGGGGCTTTTCGAACGAAATTACGTTAATAAAATAATAACTATATTAGTAACGAAATATAGTTTTTTTCGCGAAAATTTCGAATTTAGGAAGTTTTGTTATTAATCGTTAATTTCAAATGGGAAATTAAATTAACTATAACTATTTTTCAATATCTTTTGTCCTCCGAATAAATCGACGTTTTCCCATTTAACATATTTTCGATTTTTTTTTTCCGATACGTTATATTTCGTTAAATAAAAATGGTAACATTATATATATTAAAAAATGGTAACGATTTAATTATATTACGAAGCAATAAAACTAGCAACAGGGTTAATTAGAGCCGAAACCCGTTCGTTACAATCAACCGATTAAACCGAACTTAAAACAGTGGAAAATTCAGCTTCAGCAGTTCCACGTTTGTCTTGCTGAAGGACAGGGTTGGCACGAGCCAGAAGATTCAGCTGCTGAAATTAACCGAACTGCACCTAAGATTCGTACCGCCGGGTATCAATCTTGTATAGAATAGCGCTTTAAGAAATTCCTCGTTCCTACCCCTCTTAGCGCGATGGATATGCTGAGCTGCTGATAACTCCGAGATGTCTACTTTACTCGCATTGGTACGCATGATCGGCCCAAAGGTGCAGTTCTCAAACTTTTAGAGACTGATTCTTAAGGCTCGTGCCAACCCTATCAATCAGCAAGATAGAAGTGGAACTGCTAAAGCTGAATTCTCTATTGTTTTGAATTTGGTTTCAGTTGGTTAATATTAACGAACGAGCTTCGGTTTTAATTAGCCGTGCTACTTCGTAATGTAGTTAAATCGTTACCTTTTTTTGATATATATAGTGTTAACGCCTATATTTATAACGTATTCGAAAAGGAATCGAGTTGATACGGTACTAACTACGGCGATTAAGCACCGCAAAGGAAATTGCAATAGTAACGAGCTTCCTCTGCTGACGGGTTTTCCGCTAACGGCGGCGCGTTTTTAATATCACGGCCATGATATCGAACGCGAAAAGCGTTAAGGAATATTATAGGATTGCGAAATAACAGTTACGGAGATTTAGGCTTATGGCGTTATTAAGATATATAGCAAAAAGGACGGTTTGAAGTTAGGGCAGGGTTCCTGACGTAATCTATACGCCATCATCAGCCGTTTCCAGCACCTCGAAATAGCTGATTCTGAAGTGGGGGAAATTCAAAAGGATTAATAAACATTATTGGTCCGGAAACGCTAAGAAGAACCAGCCATTTTCAGCGAAAAAAGGTGGGGATGGCTGGTTCTGAAAGACAAGAACAGTTTGCTGATTCTGATTCTGAATCCCCACAAGTCAGTGGTGCTGAAAGTTCGAGAACTAGCCCTAAACATGCGCGCTGCATCAACTATGGCTGGTTCCTTACAGACGCCGTGCGCTCCTCCGGGGATCTTAGTACCGTATTTCGCATAAAGGCCAAAAGACATACTTTAGCTTTTTGCCTATAAGGCCATAATACTTCAACACGATGGATGTCCATTTCGTATACTATGGGCCCGGAAGGTTAAACAACGGGTTATCGAGGCGGTCGGGTGTTAGGGGCGTTCGACGTGGTGAAAACTTATGTTCGACTTTCGTTCCGTTATTCGTAGATTAACGATTAATATCCGAAAAGACGGAAAAAGACTTACAGGTTAGTAATCTCAACCTCGTAGGTACGGTGGGTAGCGATGGTAAGTATTAACATCAAGCGTTATACGGTAGGCATAGTAACATGGTAAAAATACGTGGGCGCCTTATTCGGTAGCTAGACGGTTAAAATCACTGGCGACCTAAGTAGCTTAGGTGCCGGGCTACTTGGCGCGCTTATCCTGTCAGATCGGCCAACTCAGACGATTAAAGAGGAAGCGGATGATGATAGCCTGTAGGAATACATATATAGCCATATACTGCTTGAACTAACACGTTCGAGCGCCCAATCTTTTATCAGAACCCAAGATAGCCTAGAGGCATAACGGCGACAGGCAGTGGGACGCCCCGAGATGAAGGGATCGGTTTACTAGAAATTATAATTGCGAACTGATTCGGTATTATTTGTCTTGGCCACTTGCAGTGCGTGTATAAAGAGCGGACGGTATATCGCGCATCAACGGACACCAGGAAGAAGGTTGCAGTTATCCACACTACATCTCGACGAATGAATCCAGCTATGTCTAAGTAGTCACGGCATCAATAGGCCGGACAAGTACCGTTCCCGATGGTAAGGATGGAGTTGTCAAGTTCTTCGTCTCTGTCGACAGTAAGAGGATACCTAGGGGCGGCCCGAAGTGGATAGTAACGTCGTCCGCGAGATGGTATGTCGACAGAGAAAGAAAATTTTTGTGAAACGGTCTGTATGATACATATAAGGCCCCCCTGGGTTTGTATATAGACTTGGCAGGAATATTTGTATCTATGTTTATAATTGCATGAAGAGCAAGTTCATTGCCTTTGCTGCAGCCGAGGCAAGATCTCATACTCGGTAAAGTTCCACAGAGCGGAGGAGTGAGCAGTCACGAACGCCGCGCCGGTGTACCACGTGCTCTTGTAACCTTGGAGAGAGTACAGCTTACGGTAGAAGCCATCGGCAATGGCTTCAGGACTGACACCGACAGCGAACGGGGTGTGGCTGTCGTACGCCACGAACGCAGGCTCGGATCCCGGGGAGAGCCGTTGGATGGCGGCGATCGTGTCTGACTTGACTTTCTCCTCTGACGTCTCAGTCGGCGAAGAGTACCACGCCCAGTAGATGCCCTCGGCCCTGGTCGCCCAGACCATTTGCACACCCGGCAGGTTCGCGACGTTGTAAGGGTTCACCTCTCCGTCCGCGCTGGAGTCCGCGTTGTAGTATCGGACGCCGGCCTCCAGGCCCGTGTTTTCGAGCAAGCCGACGTAAAGCGCATTGTGCTCGAACTGCGAGAAGATGGCCTCCTCCGCCTCGTCCAGGCCAAACGGCGTCAGGTTGTCTAGAGTCGGCGGCGCACTGATGAGCAGCTTGTTGGCCTTGACGATCTTCTCGCCATCAGGGGTGTTGACAACGAGCTCCACGCCATTGTCGGATCGCGTAGCGCAGGCCACGGTAGACGAAAGCAGGGCGTCGGACCCGAGCACTTCGAGTGCCCTCACGTATAGTTCGTGAGTGTCATTGTTGGCGGGGGTGACAGACGTGCCGCTGAGAATACCCTCGAGATACGGGCGGTCAACGGCCTTCAGGACGTAGGCTGTGGTCTGCTCGAGGACATTGCCATGGCCGGCAGCAAACAGGGTGATGATGTACGCAACACTCTGGAGGCCGTACTTCTCGACGAATTTGCCGAAGGGGAGGAGAAGATCCTCGGGGACGGGGTAGGGCAAGTCCCATCCGGACTGCAGGTAGGGATACTAATACGGTGCACGTCAGCACTAGCAGGTTTATTGGCTGCCACCGGCGGTCTGGGTAGGCTTACTTTGTCAAGCTGCTCGAAGTAGGCCGTGAAGTCGGGGGCCGGGATGGTTCCGTTGGGCAGGTCTTGGCCGGTGGTGAAGTCGATGTACCGGTCGACATTGCCAGCCTGCGCATAGGACGTGATAGGCAGATCAAATCGAGCGAAGAAGTCCTGCACCACGGCGTAGTTCTGGAAGTTGGAGACACCGTAGTCAACCGAGACACCCCCGGCAGCGGTGTAGGTCTGGGCGTGGCCTCCCAGCTCCTCGGCCTTTTCAATCACGACGACATCGGCGCCGAGATCCTTCAGGCGGATGGCCGCATAGGTGCCCGAAGAGCCGCCGCCGATCACGGCAACGTCTTTCTCAATGATGTTGTTGTCGGAAAATCTGGTGTCCAGCGGGGTGCCGAGGACTAACGGCGTCAGTGATACAAGGCCGCCAAGAAGGATATGCGACTTGGTTGCAACCATCTTCACGTGTGATCCGCGTGGACGGGAGTAGGCGATTGGATGAATGGTTTGGAGGTGATCTAGGACACAATGTAATTCCCAGGGACCGCAAGCGATAAGTATTTGTAGGGATGTACTATCGCGGCGACGGGTACCGGTGGCCGATCTAGTATCATCGTTTGACGCGTCAACTGCGGCTGACTAGATGGTCTGCCTTACAAGGACTATTTCGGCACGTTTAGGTCACCGCCGTTGCATTCGGTGACCGGAGGCCGAACATAACTCGTAGTGTAAGCGAATCCATAAGTGTGACCTCAAGGATCCTGCGTAGGATCATCAAGAAACATATACCTAATATATATTATTCAGCCCTGTCGTCTCCCCCCATCTCTCCCACATTGATTGTATTGAACCGCTGCATCGGCACGTTGCATTGGCGCGTTGCATTGGCGCGTTGCATTAGCACATTGCATCAGCGCACTGCATTGGAATTTGTTCCCCCCCTGTCTGCATTGCCTCAAGCCGCACCTATGTCAGACAAGAACAGCACCAGCGGCAGTGGTAGCCCCAAGATCGGCCAACCACATGAAGGGCATCCAAAACAAGTAGCGGATGACGGCCTGGTGAAGCTTCAATCCGCGAAAGGAGACACGGTACTGGCAATACAGTCCGATGCCGAACACGGGAAAACGGCCGGCCCCGGCGTCAAACTTGCCAGAGATGAGCAGGTATGCAAACCAGCTCTGCCCCTCGTCATGTTCCTCGCATTAATTCTGTGCGAATGGAACCCAAGAGACGCCGTACTAAATAGGGCTTGTTCTAGACAGTTCTTATCCCCCAGCCGACGGAAGATATGGACGATCCCTTGAATTGGTGTTCGTTCAGGAAGCACATGATCCTGATTTGCGTCTCCCTCGGTGCCTTTTTGGGCGATTTGGGCATGGCGGTTGGTATCCCAAGCGTCGTGCTTCAATCCCAAGAATGGGCCATCTCGCCAACAGTTGCCAATCTGCCCAACAACCTCGCGGTTCTTATGATCGGGATTTCCTCCCTCGTCTGGATGCCGCTAACGAATTGCTGGGGTCGTGCTCCCGTGTTCTTCTGGAGCACGCTGATGGGTCTCATGTTCACCCTGGGGTGTCTGGTGACGAGGGACTTCAACACGTTCTATGCAATGCGCGCGTTACAGGCAGCCACGCAAGCCACGGGGTCGACCATTGGACTTGTCGTAATCCACGACATGTTCTTCTTTCACGAGCATGCCCGCAAGATCGGCATTTGGTACGCATTCTTTCTCACCTCGCCTTTCGCCGGGCCGCTGCTCGGGAATTTCATGATTGCAGGCTTGGGCGCATGGCGTCCGGTATTCTGGCTGGTCTTCGCCGTCGGAGCTGCATTGCTCGGCATGACTCTGGTATTCTTCGACGAGACCATGTACAACCGCTCCATTGCTGTCGAGAAACAGCCACGGCGCGGCGCCGGGCTACTCGCGCGTCTTCTTCGCGTCCTCGGCATCTGGCAATGGAAACATCACACTGGCTATTTCGACGGCGTTATCGAGAGCTACTGGAAGCTGGTGATTGTTTGTTCCAAGCCCATTATCCCTATCACCGTGTTCATTTACGGGATTATCTTCATGTGGAGCATCGGGATCAACCAGACGTCGGCTATTTTGCTCGAAACACCCCGGGCGAACGGGGGCTACGGGTTGAGTGCCAGGGCCATCGGCTACATCTACTTCACGCCCATCGTGGCAACTCTCATGGGAGAGGGTTTTGGCCATTTCTACAACGACTACTTGGTTCGCCGTCACGCGAGGCGGCATAACAGCACTTTCGTACCCGAAGTTCGCCTGTGGGCTACCTATCCAATGGCCGTCATCATGATCCCCGGGCTCGTCCTCGTAGGCCAGACGCTCCAAAAGCATCTGCATTGGGCGGGCATCATCTTCGGCTGGGGCGCGTACCAACTTGGTGTCATGGTGGTTAGCGTGGCCGTGGTGGCTTATGTTTATGACTGCTACCCTGGTCATGCGGCCGAGGTTAGCGCTTTCGTCAATTTTGGCCGTGCCTTGTGTGGCTTCGTAGTGGGATATTTCCAGCAAGAATGGGGCCTGAACCAAGGCTTCGACGTGAGTTTCGGCGTCCAGGCGGTGATTACAGTTGTTTGCTATGGAGCCATTGTTTCGCTACAGCGATGGGGTCGACGACTGAGGTAATGGAAATGAATGCGGGTTCCAACTCGAAGTTGAATAGGTTTCGATTGAGCAATCTACCTATGTATAATGTATAATCATGTCAAAAGTGCCGTGATTTACTCATGTTAGACGTACTTGAAGAATATCGTGTTTGCCCCTTTTCAAGGCGCACCCCCCTTAGCCTAGAGACTTTGAGCTGCGTGGGACACAATATCCGAGGCTAGCTGAGCCATGCTTGTCCGCGCGTCCAATAAGTCCAGCGTGCTTATCTTGCTGCCAAAGGCCATGAGCAGCCAGTTCCGCAACTCGGCCGCAATGAGACTGTCGACGCCGTGCTCGGCTATCGTCTTGGCGTGGTTGACTAGAATCTTGTCAACGAATAGAGTCTCGGCGACCTTCTTAACAAGCGCACCCAAGACAAGCGTTACTGCCTCTCGTCGTTCATCGGGTCCGGCCTTAACCATCTCTTCAGGTTGTGCCTCAGCCTGGCGGCCATGGCCCGCGAGTTATTCTCTTCGCCGTCCAGCAGCTGCGACTTGGCCGCACCATCGCCGTCCCGCAGCGCATCCTCAAGCGCGCGCTTGATGACAGATACTCGGCCGTCACCATACCACCGGGGCGACGACAACAAAGGTTATCCGGACTCAACCGCCTCGTCACGTATCATCTTAGCCATGACGGCCGGATCTAGGCTAGTGAAGACGTTAGCGGCCGAGAGCGGATCGTCCCGTAAACCAAGCCACGGCTGGACCTCGTCCGGTTTCGAAAAACTTTATTAATATTTTTCTTTTCACTTTAATTAACTTCCGGTTAGTTAATTCTTTATATTAATTGGTTAATTTTATCTTTTAATGCTTTTTTAAAAACCCATATTCCGGATTAAAATTAACGTACTACACATATAAGCGTAATATATATATAAGCGCAACATTTTTCCGATATATTTTAATTACTTATTTTTAATTATTTATTTTTTAATAGTAATATTATGGAACGCTTTATAAAAAAAGCGAAACTAAACCTAGCTATTTGAGCTAAAAAACGATGTCTAAAATTTAATTATAAAAAGTTTGGTTTTATATATAAAGTATTATTTTTTACTTTAGCATACCGTTTTAACGATAAACGCGCCCGAACTAATATTATACCTTTTTTGCAGAAATTGACGCCGACCGAAAAGAAATCGATCGTTGACCGTATCCTCAACCTAAATACGCGAGCGTTTTCTATCCGGCGTTAACATATCGAAGATATAACGAATTTGTTACTTATGTAACGTATTACAGAACGTATCGGCGTTAATTAAGTATTTAATTTTATTAAAATAAAAATAAAAACTTAATACGCGTTTAAGTTAAAATATTAATTATTAAAGGGTATTATGCGAAAATGTAAAAAGGTTTTAGAAATAAATCGAATTTATTCGAATTATTATCGTAAAATACGGTATTCCAAAAAAGAATACTTATAATTCCGACGAATTTAAAATTTTAATAAATTTTTTTATAATAATAGGTATAATAATTACTAATACCGAAAAATATAAAAAACTTAAATAAATTATAACGTACTATATAAGCTCGCAACTTATACAAACTCGTAACTCGTTTTTTGGCATATCGCGATAGCAAATTCGAATTATATAATCATAATATATTAAATTAATTTAAATTAATCGGATTTTTTATCGTTAAACGCCTTTATATCCTCCTTATAAATACGCGCATTATATCCGGGCTTACCGTAAACGCCACACTTCCGTTCCTTCGTTTAAACCTTTTTACGACGACCTCTTTCGTTACCTCAGCTAGCTCAGGCCTCCCTGGCTCGTTTTTTTAATGTACTGTTATATTACGCTAAAAATTAACTAATTAAATCGTAAGAAAATGCCAAGTCCCCGTAACGAGCTAGCGAGGCCTGACGTAGAGTTGCGCGAATAAGGGTTTCGTTTTAGGCATCGCCACTAAAATTACTCAATTTATCCCATTATATCCTATTTATCCAAATAAATTTAACCTTTTAAATAAATAAAAATTTACTAACCAGCCGAATTTAATTTGATACGTTTGATACCTTATATACCTGTCGGATATAAGTTAATACGCATATAGGATTTTTTTTCGAATTCTTTCAATAAAGATTGGGGTTAATACAGCTAGATTTAGGTCTGGGAAATGGGCGACCGTAACGGCCTTATGGCTGCGACAGCATAATTACCGGTCGCATTATCGTGCATCGGATTTCTCTAGTATATTTAATATGGGAGAAACCCGTCCAGCAATTTTTTCGGCCGTACGGGCTGTGGTTGTTGCGTCGTAGCTATAAAAAGGTCTCGGACTTGATTAACCGGAACGCCCTCA
>QJNV01000277.1:43863-85930 GCA_004155935.1 Monosporascus sp. GIB2 | reverse complement strand
GCTGGTACTGGTACGGGTGCGGGTGCAGGGGTGGGTGCGGGTGTGGGTGTTCGAGTTGGTTCAACCGTCCTTCCAAGGTCTTGCGGCCTAGGTGGTGGTGGGACTGACGGAGGTGTCGCTTGCGCTTGACCATTAGTTTTGACAAGGTTGGCGTCACCAATAGCAACAGGCGCAGCCTTGATCGCAGCCTGAGTTTCCGGCCGGCTGTTAGCTCTGTTGTCCCATTCACCGCGCTCGATTTCGCCTATCTCCCGTTGGAGGGCCTCGATGCGCTGTTCATCTTCGCGAATCCCCCTAACAATGTTCTCGCGGAAGCGGGCATAGAGCCTATCGACAAGTTTTGGTAAGCCATCGGTATATCTATGAGCTTCTTCGAGGGTCGGCAAGGGTGGACTTTGCAGCTTCCGTTTCCTAGAATTCGGCGACAGCCCACCCCAGTTCTTCTCGGCAGCTTCGGCTTCTTGTCGTTGCTCTTCCCGCAGTAGCTGCAGGGCGAGCTCCTGGAGCGCATCCGGGCTCAATCTGACGACATCGTAGGTTTGCTGCTCTCGTATCAAGGGCGTGTTCTTGAGCTCGTCGGAGATGCGATTGAATGCGCCGTTGATGAAGCCGTATTTGGCAAGTAACTGGAATAAAAATAATGACTCGAGAGGTGTATAAGCCACCGTATTATTCATGAGCCGATATCCACTTCCTCGTCGGAGATCGAGGAGGCCTTCGCGTCGCTGGACAAGCTGAATTGGCGCCACGATCTGGTGTCACGGTTAGGGAGTTCAGTATAGATCAACGTCATCGTCAATATCGTCAGGATACGCAGGACGGTGGCCGCTTAACACGTACTAGTTCCTTACTGACGGTCGAGGAAGTCTATCAAGACCACTCTGACCGATATCATGACGTGATGGCGACGATGCAGGCCTTCGTTTGATGAGGCTATTCGCAGTGAAGATTTTTCGCGTTATTGCTGTCGTCTTCTTTCGAAAAAATCACGTGATGATGTAAATGGCGGCCAGGCGACGTAGCGGTAAAATCAAGTGGGTGTTGTTCTTGTGAGGGATCGACGGCCTGAGGAGCTCTTGGTTCGGCTTGGGGGGGAAGTTCTGGTAAGCTTGGGCCACTAATCACACCTATTTGGAAGAGTCAACAGGCTGACTGGTATCAACCCAACACCAACCTTCGCCAGCTGCACCCACCGAAGTACGGATTTGCATCTACCTTCTAGCGGGCAGATGATCCCAAACCTTGAGCACTTAGTCTAGCTGCCCGTTGTCCAGCCAGGTTCGTGGGATTTCAAAGTTAGCTTCCATGGCTACTCGTGCTCAACATGGCTGTCAACTGTCAACTGCAACCAATCCAATAGCGCTTGGAACACTTCACACGGCTACTGGATGCCCAAAGAGGTAATGTTGTCTTGGGAATATCAGCTTAAATAACCCGTGAATACATTTACTAGGACTATCCGGCGTAGGCATGACTCCCTAGTAGCTTTGGTATAAATAGGACACTGTCCATGCCATGGCTGCATCGATCATTTTTGCTACCGCTCTTCAGCCTATTAAAGGCTGTATATATCAGGCGATTGACGAAACAACACTCGAATCGACCGAGGCGTAATATCAACTGATATGCAAGCATGTCACGAGCACGACGAATGTCTTGTATGCCCTTACGATGAGCAAATAGAATAGTCACGAAGTACTTTTTGCCAAAAGAGGTAATATCAGATGACTGGTTGTACGATTTATGTGCGTAGAGGTTCTCGAAGAATTTGTAGCTGACAACCTTGGCTGGGGTTAAATCCCTGGTAGATGTAAGAACACTCCAACGAGTCTACAACAACTAAATACGTATAAAGTTCCGCCAAAGCCTTAGGTGCATTTACCTTGAGGATTTATGCGCGTATACCTCGTTGGTGTCCTGCCAGGATGAAGCATAACATGAGCTAAGTTTATGCTTTGTATACATGCAATATTGCCAGTATAAATAGCATATGGAACCAGACGCGTTTTGTGAAAGCTCTCATGAGATAACGGATAATGATGCACGGAATAAGGGGGGGTGGGGGCACACCTAGCCCAGGAATCCTGTGCACTTTCCCGTTCGGTGTAGGATGTAGGAACGGCCAGGTATTGAGTTGATAATTACAATGTTACAGCACTATCATGGAAGCCCTAGTATGGCCTAACTGGAGTCTCTACGATAGCTTCATGCAGGCGATCCGTTTGGTCCCCAACCTTACAGCGCAGTCTCCCCCACTATGCCACGCTAAAAGAGGGGAATTATTTATGTTAGCATGGGACCTTGAGATTGCATTGAATTCTCATCTCCTTTTCATATGGATCTTCACTCCACCCATTTTGCTCAAATTGGTTGCATTATTCGCATAAAGATGAGCCTTCCTTCATTTGGGCCCTTCCCATCGATAGAACAGCGCTGAATCCGTACGATGATGCCGATGTCTTGCAGGATCTATCGCTTAAGCTAAGGCCACCTTACATATATGTACCTGAGGCAGCATACCAGATGGCAGGTCGGTGGTATATCCACCAGCACTTTGTTGGTATCGCTCGCCTCTTCGACCGAGTTCCTACAATATAATTGTCTGCGCTTTACCCATAATCTTATGCAGTTCCTAGTACCAGGTCTTGATTTGCCCTAAAATTACAAATTACACACCCCCCAGGACAAGAGGATAGTCAGGCACTTCGATTCCCCAGTCCCACAAGACTAGTTCGGCTGACCCCCTTTACCCTGCTGATTACTCCTCCTCTCTTGCTGGCGGCTGCCCCAGTTGTTCCTGCAGCAGCATGTCAGCGTTAGCACTCAGCTAGCGACGCTACTTTGGTAAACTTATTAATTTATTACATACCCCGGACCTGCTAGTAGGCGGGCAGTAACAACCACCACCACTTTTTCCCGCGCCTTTACCGCCAACCCACTACCCAACATTCCTCACATAACAATAAGAAGAGACCCCTATCGTCCCTAAAGTAACTACGGCCGGCCAGCATAACCCACGGCTTCACGTTTCCCTGCCGTACCATTGCTCCTACTACAGTCTACCACCATCAGCGCTAGACCCGACCGCTTAAACATATTTCAACTACCGACAATATGAGCCCTACAGACGACGAGCTCGACCGTGACTGGCAGCCCAACGGCCGCCGTCCGCAATCGTATGTCCGCCCTGCTCTCTCTCTCTGCCCTGGTCACGCGTCGTTGCCGTGGGCAGGGTTGGTTCCATCCACGCCCAGCTCCGCGACGAACCTGAAGAGAAGCCGAAAGCACGCGTTCCTAGCTAATACGTCGCCTTTCTTGCAAACAGCACGATCGCCCGCTCCTTTAGCCAGGAACTGATGGACATCTTCAAGATCGAGAACAGCATCGCCGACCTAGACGAGCAGGTAGAGAAACGGTGCGTTGCTGTCCATCCCGCCCTTTTCCAGGTCTGCCCTCTTATACTCTAAGAAGAGGGGTCCGGGAAAGAAAGGGGAAAGCAGAATATTGACGACGGCGTCTTCTCTGGCGTAACAGGAAACAGCAAGTCACGACGCAGACGAGCGAGCTAGAATCCCTCGAGGCCCGGATCAGGGAGATGGAGGAGCGGCTGAAGCGGAGCAAGGAGGGGGTGGCGGCGGCGGGCGGATCCTCCCTGCTTGGCCATGGCACGGCGACGGGAACCCAGAACGAGCCTGCGAAGACGTCCAGACCGGGCACAGCCAAGCAGAGTCAACAACAGGCACCGGCACGGGGAGGTGCTATGCCGCCAACTCCCACAGCCAGCGAAGGTGAATAGGAGCCCCGTTCATCACCATCGTAACCACTCCTCCTGCTCACATACCCCTCCTGCAATACTGGTGGCCCTTCTCCCGGCATTGTCGCCATGTTATCTCCGGGCCTTGACTGACTCTATCTTTGGTGTCTAAAGATGGCGGTGATCGCGACATCTAAACCTCGACTTTTTATTCTACTAGTCCTCCAGTCCTTGACTTGCTTAAGGACTAGACAGCCAATTTTGCTTTGGAATAGCCCCTATTTCGATCCGATCCCTTAAACAAACCAACACGTCCACTGCACCTCCCCCGGAGAAGCCTCGCGACAGGGTCCATTCCCAAATATGTGGCATCCATGCGCCAAGCCAACCACTCTTTAACTTCACAGGCCGAGACTTGGGACTCCCTGGATCTCCAACACGTACCCTTCAGACCGCCCCACGGGGATGCCTTGGAACGACGTGCAGCAGGACGGACACGCAGCAACGCTGGCCGATCCATTCCGGAACCAAGCGGCGTTTCTCGCAACTCGCAACTTCCCTCTTTGGTCTTTGAGCCGGCAGCCTCTGCGTTACCTGCATAGATTATATCTCCCATTCCCTCGTTTAAGCGGACCGGCGCCCGTCCTGTCCGCGTGGCGTTTACGGCGTACTTGCTCTTTTCATTTTCTCCCCGCGTCGGCTCGTTCCAGTCAGTCTTATGATTTATCCCCAATAGCATGACTCTCCCCCTTTTTTTCAACTTCCCCTCTTGATCAGGGGGTGATGACAACGAGAGGAAGAAAGGGAGGCACGGCCGCGGTTCTCCTTGTGACGTACGTGGTTTCGGGGCCGCGTTTACGTTTGGCGCAGGCATGACATGGCATCGAGTAGGAGGTGAGGGGGGTATTGCTTTCATCATTGGTATAACATGGATTATTCTACTCGTCGGTGGGAGAGTTGAGAGTGGGCGGAGGGAGAAGAATGGGAAAGGAGATGGAAATAAGATGGGCGACGAGAGGCCAGGGGAAGGGGCGGACGGATGTGCTGTTGCTGATGCCTGCCTCCCGCTCTTCCTAGCGTTGTACATATTATCATCATATGAGGCAGGCTTACGGATTGCACACTCTGGATATCGATACCCCTAAGCCTTTCTTTGCTTCAGCTTTCCGGGGATACTTGGGATGAACTTTCGCGGCGGCGCGAGGTTTCTCGCAGAAGTTGAGGTCCGGCCCCATTCCCATCCTACCTAGCCACCTACCATTCGGCTTTTAGGTATACCGTGATAGAGGTTAGTCACGAGCTTGGACTTTGAACATTTCACCCACTGAAGGAGAATCCGCCAGCCGGCCGGCAACTAACGATTGCGGAGTTAAGCCGCACAAAGTCAACCCCCACCAGATTCATAACCTACGGGCCTAACTCGTCGAAAGGCACCTCTAGGCGCTGACGTGGTCATTGTTGAACGCAACAATACACTTGTTGGATAAGAAGCCATGATATTATTTATCTTGCTTACTCACTGATTGATCTACTCTGCCATTTATACCAAAGGCCCTGCCTAACATCCTAGACACATCAATGGAGCTTTGTATGGAGTCAAACCTCCAAATCATGTCACTAAATAAGCCGTGCACGACAGGGACAGCTGCTAGGAGTAAGACAGCAGAGTCCCTTACCCCTTACTGCACTCAAGCCGCCTCTGCCCAGGATATGTGTCGAGACTCTTAGAGATACTTGACCTTACCCTCCAACACCGCATCATCGGGGTTCGCGTCACCGACGGTGTCGCGCTTCACGCTCGTCTCGACTGGCTTTGGCGCGACGCCGTATCTCTTCTTTCCGATGTCGAAGACGGAGAAGCTGGACTTGAGGAAGACATCGCCGAGGATGCCCTCCAGAGGAGAAAACGCCCCGAGGGACTGCACCCCCGCGTAGCACATTTCGTCGCTGATGTGCGCGTACACGATGTACTCGCCGGGGATGGTGCTCGAGAGGGTGTTGCCTGCCGCGTCGCTGAGTTCTATGGTCAAATCCGGCGGGGTTGCGTCGCACGGGACGAGGTAGCCATATTCCTCGTACGAGTAATTCGCTCCTGGCACCTTCTCGAAGTAGGTGTCGACGGCCTGATCAGGGATGAAGAGGAGGGTGGTACCCGTGTCGACGATCACCTCCTTTGGTGTCGAGAATTCGTACTTCAGACTCTCAACGCCGACGGTAAAGCCCTTGTGCAGGACCGTCCAGAACCCCTCGCTGGTGTCCACGTCGAGATACTCAACGTCGGTATCGGGTGAATGCAGGCTGTGATTGATGAAGCCAAAGTTGAAGGACCCGGTGGCGTTGTGTTTCAAATCGACGGTAAATACCGGCTCCTCGAGCACGTCGGGCAAGAATTCAATAAGCGTCTTCTGCTTCGGTACTGTCTGCGCGAGATAGGGCCACCCCAGGCCCACGAGTCCCGATATGGTCTCGGTCTCGGTGAACATCCGCGACGTCGTCGTTGCCGACTCGATCGTCATGTCGTGGATGGGTATGTTTCCTAGAGTCAAGGTATCTTTGTAGCATATACCGCTCGAGCTGGAGAAGTCACCATAGAGAATTGACCAAGAGCAGTTAGGAATGAGCTTCGAAGTGGAGGATTTGCCCGGGTCGTAGAGGCTCTGTCCCTTTACTTCCTCCTTGGCCGTATCCGTCGAGAACAACCAGCTGAGACCCTGTTAGCGATCTATAGGAGGAGGGCTAAAAATGACGCATAGGGGTTCCCACGTGTCGGTAGATCCTGTGTCCATGTCCACGTTCAGAATCTGAGGCGGAGTGCCGATTCCCACTGGAGCGGACCAGAGAAGGTCGCCGTCCTCTGAAGTAGCAGGGACCGAGCCATCTGCTTCATCTATTAACTTCCTCCCTACACATTACAGGCCAAGCGCTTGAGAACAACTTGACTGACCTTGGTCTACAGCGGCTTTGTTGGCCTGCTGTTGTTTGTTGACAATCTTCTGGAGAGCATCGGGTATCTCGATATTGTATTTGCGAAAGGCCTTGTACATCTCGAGCGGGCCGCTACGGGCCCGGTGTATGTTATGGGTAACCGGGATGGCGAGTGAACCATCATTCATCTGCTCCAGGATGGGGACAGAGGACACCATGGCGAAGAAGGAAAACCACAAAGCGGCCACGCCGCGGATGCTGGCGAGATATGCCATGATTGGTTGGGCTACTGTGACGAACCTGAACTTCGATGGCGATCCGATGTCATGCACGGGAAAGACCGGAACGAGTGGGGATTGTAATAGGAAGGAGAAGGTGGCCGGGAGAAAGGAAGAGAAGGTAGGCGTAGGATAAATAAGGGAATCAGAGAGACATGAGCGTCGAACAGCATCCGAAAACAGAGACTGGATGGCAGAGTGGATGCAAGGTATCTACTGAAGGCAGCCAGGCAAGGTAGCAGGTACCCGAGTGCTGGGTGGGTGGCAATTCCGTCTTAAAAGCGCGTGCAGGAGACACTGGGGCATGTGTGATTGATTTGCTATTGTACGATGTCAGTGTGTCAAATATGAGTTCGATGTTCCAGTCGTTCCCTGCCGTTGAGTAGGTAGGAGTGATTGCAAGTCATCGACGATGTGCCATGGCAAGCAGCATAAAAGCACCGAGTGACAAACAAACAAACTCGTAAGCATCAGAATCCACCCAGGTATTTACCCACCCACACTTATAATGTCTCAATGTCGCGTTGGAAATCAAAATCAAGGACCGGGCAGGCAAGACACACATGCAACGAGGTTGGTGATATTGCCAAGCCGGGGAGGGACTTCCTCCCTGCATGCGAGGGGATCTAGTCTCTAGTTTCGTACAACTTTACCTGCCCAGGGTACTTGGTATTTGAGTCTTTATGCCTAGGATGGAACGGAAGGGAAAGGGGCTATCTATGACGGGTGAAACAAACAGAGAACGCCTACAGCAACCCACATGACGAACTAATGAGGCACATGCATTAAAGCCAGGCGGATACATGGGAATATCTCCTATAGTCATCGTTCCTCCTCTGATAACCTTTTTTGTTTTTTTTTAATGCGTGTTAGATATCATCGATATGTGTTGCGAGACCTCCCTAAATTTGCTTGCTCGCCTGCTCGCCCGCCGGCCCACCCCCCTCGAGCCTCGGTCGAATCCTGTGCGAGGCGGAGCCAGTTACAATCTGTTTACATTGGACAGATAGTATTTCCCGGATGGTTCTCGCCAAAGTAGTGCGGTACATGGCTCATGTTCCACGATCAACATTTCCCCCAGTAAGGGTGGCTTTGAGGTGGTTTTGGGAGAATCTTGTCAGACATCGAAACGGTCTCCTGCAGGGTCTCACCACATGACATAGAGGCGTGCTACCAACCTAACAGTATGCAAAGGAGTGTCACCAACACATCTGACATATTTAGAAAAGGAGCAGAGATAAATATTATGAGGCTTCAAGGAAAGTAGAGACGTAGCCAGCCTAACTACGTGTGATGTGTGCCCATTTGGCAACGACGGTTACCAGCCCAGCCCAGAAGACTTGAATGCATGCATGGCTTGGTTCAGTTCATACAGTATAGGCCCACGCTAGCCGAGGCGCATATGTTGAGCAACACAATCGCCATCTTGTATGCAGCCATGTCTAGTTGTGTGGTATTATTTCGTAAACGTCTATTGTGTATCAGAGCTCATCATGCTTCCTCTCGGCACCATCCGCATCCTTGCCCTGCTGCTCCTTCGTCAACTTCCTGATCATCTCCTCAATCTCCTCTGCCGTGGGCGTCTTCCCATCTTCTCCGAACTTGATGAAGTTCTCCCCGTCCTTGACGTCTATTGTCGGCCGAGAATCGGCCGAGTCGGCCGTCCCGGTGGCGCTCTTCTTCTTCGTCTTACTTGACTTCTTCGAGCTCTTCTTCTTCTTCTTGTCCTTGTCAAAATTCTTGACCGTTTTCATTGCGAGGTCCATTCCAGCCTTCTCAAGCTTCTTTGTCCTATCAACGATATCCTTAGACAGCAAGACAGGGTCAGCAGTGTCGGGAAGCTTCTCCTGTTCTGCAAGCTTCTCCTCGAGCCACTCCAATGTAGACTTAGATAAATCTGTGATCTCTTTCAGGTCATCCATGGTATATAAAGGTGGCACCGGCCCCCGATCTTCCACGGCAGTTGTCGTACTTGTTGTCGACGTTGTAGTTTCATCATCCTCAAGCCCATCAAAGTCTCCTGCTTTCCCAGAAGGAGCAGGGCTAACAGTAGAGCTAGTATCGGAGGTAGGAGTGCTAGAATGGGCACTGGCCGAAGAGGAGAATGCCTCCGCTTCCGCAATCCTCTGCTTGATATTCTCAATGAAAGCGCTGGATTGCTCAAGAGCTTGTTTCAAGCCCTTGACTAGATCTGGTCTCTTCTCCGCTTCTTCAATCCTCTTCTCGACGGGCGAAACGAGATCCTTAAGTTCCTTCAGCCGGTTCTTGAGCTCATCACGAGAGGCATCAGCACCGTCACCGTAGAGCCATTCGCTGGCATCGCTAGCCTTCTTCTCCAGTAGCTGGCGATCTTCAGCCGTTGTAGCTGCGATGAACTTATCACTCTCTAGCAGGTCCCTAATTCTGTAAGTGAAGCCCTCCAGCTGGTTGAGGGTCTCTTCTCGTAGACGTCGAGATCGATCCGACGCTTCAAACGCCTTTAGGCGATCCTTAGCCTTCGAGAGTTCTGCTTTTGACAGCGCTGGTATGCCAGTATTCTCCAAGGCATAGTCGATAGGAATCACGACTAGGTTCTTCTTCTTTGGTTTGGGGCTACTCTCGGCTGACTCCGTCGAGCCTGTAGACGAGGATGTTGAGGTGGTGGAGGTGGTACTGGATTCTTGGAAAGAGGTCGTGGCGGTGTCAGTAGAGGCGGTGGTCGATTCCGTTTCAGCGCTTCCTGTGCTCTCCTCGCCGTCTCCTAAGGGTTGCTGGTCCTTGTTCTTCCCGAAGCCGAAAAGGTTCTTGACGCCATCCATGATCCCCTCTTTCTCCGCCTCTTCAAACTCGCATTCGACGCTTGCCTTTGCGACTTCGACTTCACCATCCACGGTACTGAGTCGTAACTGAACCTTGAGGTGGGCATCTTGCTTCACGCAGCCTTTCTCGACCAAGGATGCGACAGAGGCCGTTAGGTTCTTCGTGTTCAGGACTTTGGTCTCCTTCTCAAGCACACCCGCAACGGACGGGACCTGCTGGTAGAAACGTAGTTCAAAATCCTCGTGGTTCGCAAAGGTGATCTCCTTTGGGGCCGCACCAAGCAGAGACCGTTCGGTCCATAACCGCTGCTGCTGAGGCTTTTCTTGGTCCGTCTTCCATTTCATGTATACTGGGTATGAGGCTCCGTCAGAAACTCGGATCTCCTTAACAACCCTGAAACTGGGACTGATATCGGCAGCTCTGAAGCCGGCTCCAAAGACGGCCGCTTCATCCGAATTGACATTGCTGCGAATCTTCTCGCTCCCTGCGATCTTCTCGAGCTGTTTCTGAACGAAAGGCGTCCGAGAAGAGCCTCCATGGAGAATAATGGACTCAAGCTCGCTGATATCGAGGTCTGCGGTCTTCAAGGCCTTTTGTACCACGGCCTCAACTCTCTGGGCATGGGACTCGGCCATCTTTTCAAAATCTGCCCGGGTGACCTTGTACCTGAAGTCAACGTCCTCATATAGACCCTCGAAACTGCCTTGGGTGTCCTGGTTGGCGCTCAAGACATGTCGAAGTCGCTCTGCCTCTTTCAACAGCTTCGCCATAGCGCGTCCATGCGCTTGAACGTTCTCGGCGGTGACCGAGACCTTTTTGGCAGCAGGCGTTTCGACGAACTTAGAAATCATGTCGTCCACGATCAGGTAGTTAAGCTCGTCGCCACCGAGAGTGCGGTCCCAGCCACTTCCCTGTACCTGAACCTCTTGAACCGTCTTGTTGAACTTGCCAACGTCCTTAACCGTTCGGCCTTGGAACTTCATGATGGTCGCTTTGGCGGACCCAGCTCCCATGTCAAAGACCATGTGATACTCCGGCTTGCCTCCCTCGTTGATGTTCGGGAATGTCCGGCCCGTGGCATAGTTAAGTCCAACGGCCAGCCCGTCGCTAATCAGAGACAGCACCTTCAGGCCCACAAGTTCGGCGGCCAACTCTACAGCGCGCTTCTCCTCTACGGTGTAAAACGGCGGGACGGTAATGACCACGGAACGAACGCTGAAGTCGGAGCCAGCCAATGCTTCGGCATTGCGCTGGATGCTCTGCAGCTGCATAGCCAACAGTTCCTCGACCATCCACGCTTGTTCTTCCGCAGTGAATGCCTTGCTCTTGAATGCAGCCGTATGACGAGTTTTGTGGGGCTCCAGTTGGAGCGCCGGGTGTCTGGCAAGGTATTCCTGTACTATTGTGTCGCCTGTAGAGAGACCCAGGAGAGTCTTAAGGTTGGGGTATACGTCGCTTGGGAACCGAGCAGCAAGGGCCATGGCATCGGAGCCATAGGCTCTCTCGGGATATGCGCCTGAAGCTGGTGCATTGCGGAAGGGCTTGAATGCAACGGCGGAGGTTTCTTTTCTTCGCGAGTCCTTGGTCAAGACAATCTCAAGGGGAATACCGGGTTTAACTAGAACGGCTTTGATGTACTCAGTGCCTAGGTCAACACCAAGAACGGCTGATACTGCATGTACATTGGCAGAGAAGATAAAGACCACGCAGAGAAGCAGTGATCGTAGCGAAAGTAGTTGCGTCATGTTGGGCGAAGGGCGCAATGAGAGAGTGTTGGCGAAGGGCTCGCCCAAATGTAATGTGTATGTACCAGCTGCTTTGAAGAATGGGAGGTCGCACGTAGTATACGTATGGGTAATTTAGTGAAATATGCGGAAGGTTACAAAAGGAACTCTGAACTGATGTGCGAGCCCTTTTGAGGCCATCCAACCTCGTAAAACTTTGTGGCCTGAAGAACCTTGGACTTGAGAATCTGTCCTCAATTGCAAAGCTAACAGCTGTTCCCAAGAAGACATCGACGTTGAAGCCTTGAAGTCCTTATGTAAGTTTTATATAAAAGGACAACTTTCAATGTCTGGTATCGCCAGCATCCCTGCTCATGGCTTAAGGTTCCTGGAAAACACTGATAAAGACCTGATTGGCCCGATAACACACGATATACCCAATCAAGCATATCTTAAAAGTGGCTAGTGCAGCCCTGGTGGGAAGGTATCAATTGTGGGGAGTGGGTCAACTGTGGCTGTTATGTACTCGCCCTCTTCCGCTTAGGTAACAAATGCACAATTGTATGAAGGCCAATTGAAGTTCGCCCTCGTGCTTGCCTACATGGTATTTACCTACAGCAGCGATATACATATATATGGATATATATGTATATACTATATGCCTCAATAATGGCTAAAGTCGACAACGATATCAACGGCCGTTTAGCCCTCATTACAGGCGCCTCAGGAGGGTATGGAGCATAAAGCAAAAACCATACCGAGCTCAAAGCGTTGACGCATCTCAGGATCGGCGCTGCCTGTGCCCGAGACCTGTGGGGTGAAGGCGCATCCCTCGCTCTAACGTACTTTCAAAACCGCCAGTCCATCGATATCTTAGTCGAGGAGCTTACCAAGTCAGACGCCACAGGCCGCAAGATCACTGTGCATCGCGTTGACACGGGCTCGCCTGACGCTATTGCGCAACTCTTCGACGAGATCAAGGCGCAACATGGTCAAGCGGGGCCGGATATCTTAATTTCAAATGCCGGCTACGGCAAGCGACTTCCGGGCATCCTGGATGTGAGCTTACAGGAGTTTGATCATACAATTAATATCAACTTGCGAGCTTCGTTCATTCTCACGAAACTTAGTATTCCTCATATGGAAGCTCAGGGGTGGGGACGGATCATCTTCATCTCCTCGATTGCCGCTATCGGCGGAGGCATCAACGCATGTCAATAGTACGTCAATGTCCTTTTTTCAAGGCCGACCCGGCTCTTAGAACTTTGTAGCATGCAAGAATGCTTCAACCTTCTTCACCGCGCGTTTTATAACGTCCTGTTACTAATTGTAACTTGGATAGTGCTGCCTCTAAAGCCGGGCTGTCCGGAATGATGAAGAATTTGGCTATGAAACATGCTAGGTCAGGGATTACCGTCAACGATGTTGCCCCTGCGATGATCGGCGACACGGGTATGATCCCAGACGAGAAATTCGTCGAGGGTACACCGGGAGATGTTAAAAATATCCCCGTTGGAAGACTCGGGACACCGCAAGAATGCGCCAATGTCGTTACGATGATGTGTCGAACAGGTTACCTAACAGGCCAGAGCATCTTGCTGAGTGGCGGGTTGAAATGACCACAATTCTTGAGGTATATCCCGCATCTGAGCCTACGTACGGGCTTTGCGGTCTCCCCAGATATGGTTCATGTCCGGGAGCAACGCCCAAATAGCGCTGGAATAGTGCACGAACTCAAGCTTGCGGAGCGGACCGCCAACCTGACTATCGAAGGGGTTGGAAGCTATCAGAAGAACACATGACGTCGTGAATTTTTTCGCCGAGAATATATGGAAGACAGGTGTTTGCCGAGCCACATTTTGAATGATGACTTTCTGTATGACATGCGGATGCCCCATGGCTTCATCCTAACTTGCCTTGCGGTTGTAGATGAATTTCTATGCGTGCTATGTTTTATTCCAGGGAGCCATCCATGGAAGAAGGCCTTAGTTCTGAGTTTCAGTCTTCCAAATAATCAACCATCTGTTTTTCGATCGCCGGCTTCAGAACCCCACAGGTCGGCTCCGCCACATGCGGAGTCTCCGTGGCGGAAGCAGCCAGTCGGCCCGGCGGCTTCGGAGCCACACCTGCATTCCATGCTCTCCAACCACATCAAACAATTCTAAACACTTCTCTACTCTCAACCTGCTTCTTCAAGCCTAAACGCGCCTGTTTAATACAGCTGAATCTTTCTCCTGAGATCCGCCGGTTTACTTCCCCTGCAGGTCTGAGTCAACCTACAGGAAACTGCGCAATCAGCGGCTGGCGTGAATCATCAGCATCAACCGCCGTGCAACTCGGGAAGACCGCGCCTGCCAAAGACATACAACCAGTCGGTTGCAAACAACGATATTTTGAGCCAGTTATTCAGCCTTTGGGCTTCACAATATTTCAACGACAGTCCGCAACAGACTCGTCAACTTCATCTTCAAATCAACTACTTGGTTCGTCCCACTACATTCCGGACGAACGACCCCACATAAAGCCGCCGCGGGAAAGCCGGCCAAGCCTCAACCACCACTACCAGTAGCAGCAGCGGCGGCGGCGGAGAGAAAAGGCGCAAAGATGGGAACGCCCTTCATCGCGCTGCAAGAGCCGACGAAGCTCGACGACTACGACCGGACGCGGCCGCACGACCAGCAGCCGGCGCACGTGCCCAAGGTGTTCTGCGACGCGATGGAGGTGCGGGAGGCGGTGTTCGTGCGGGAGCAGGGGGTGCCGCTCGAGAACGAGCTCGACGCCGACGACCCACGGTCGTGCCACTGGGTCATGTACGCGTCGGTGAACCAGACGACGGAGCCCGAGGAGCGCGACGAGGCCACGGGCGAGGTCGTGCGCCCCCGCCGCTCCGAGACCCGCAGCCAGCCGATCGGCACCCTGCGCGTCGTGCCCTTCCCGCACCCGCCGCACCCGCAGGAAGGCGGGTGGTACGTCGGCAACGTGCTGCGGGAGCGACCGCCGCAATCCGCCTCCGTCGCCGCGGGTGGAGATCAGCAGACTGCCGCCCCCCAGGCCCCGGCGCCGACGAAGTCCCACAGCTCGGTGGCGGACGAGGAGCGCCAGAACTCGGCGCTGCCGTTCGGCACGGACCGCGCGACGACGTACCACGACGGGAGGGAACCGTACGTCAAGGTCGGCCGGGTGGCGGTGATGCCCGAGTTCCGGGGGCACAAGATCGCGAGCCAGCTCTGGAGGGCGGCGCGGAAGTGGTTGGAGGAGCACCCCGCGTACTTCAACCCGAGCGTCACCGAGCTGGGGATGGACCAGCTGAAGGCCGGCGCCTCGAGCGAGATACCCAAGTGGAACGGGCTGGTGATATGCCACGCGCAGGAGTCCGTGACAAAGGTCTACGAGAAGTGGGGTTTCAAACTCGACGAGGCGATGGGCAAATGGTACGAAGAGGGTGTACCTCATGTAGGCATGGCATTACGACTCAACATTAAGGATAAGAATCCCACGGTATAAGGGAGGGTCACTGGGTAGAGAAGGCATAGGTTGCGCTGGTAGACACTGGCTTTTGAGCCGTAGAGGATGCATTTCTGTTTTCATACCCTCGCAGCTAGCTATAGATTTAGACGTTCATGGCCGCCTCTTATGCGATACAAATTGATACCGCGAATCATGTCAATTCTCTTGCTCATTTCCGAGCAGAGCTTTTATTTGACGAGCCCTATATGACTAGTGATGCCATAGAACCACCTCCCGCCTGGACCAGTAACGCACAAATGCAAGGTGTAAGAAGCCCAGATTGTCCACGCCGTAGAAACCCCAGAAAGGACACCCTCTTTATCGGTTGCTCTTCGCGACACGCTCCAACTCGTCCTTCTTCTTGATGGCGTACGAGTTGCTGCTACCCTTGGCAGCGTTGATCAGCTCTTCGGCCAGGCACTCGGCAATCGACTTGACGTTGCGGAAAGCGGCCTCGCGGGCACCAATGGTGAGCAGGGCAATGGCCTGGTTGACTCTTCGGAGGGGCGAAACATCGACGGCTTGTCTTCGGACGGTACCGGCGGAACCGATTCGGGTGCTGTCTTCACGGGGACCGCAGTTGACGATAGCGTCGACGGCGATCTGGATGGGGTTCTGGTCGGTCATGAGGTGGATCTGTCAGGTGTCAGAATCTTGAACCATTTCCCGTCCTGGTCGGGTCATCTCACGATCTCGAACGCGTGCGCAACGATGCGGACAGCCATGAGCTTCTTGCCGTTGTTGCGGCCATGCATCATGAGCGAGTTGGTCAGGCGCTCAATGATGGGGCAGTTGGCCTTGCGGAATCGCTTGGCGGCATATCGGCCAGCGGAGTGAGGGAGGTAGACTGGGGATCGGATCTGGATGTAGTCGCTGCCGGGTGAAATTGATTAGCTTCCGTAGTTCCCCTCTCGCGTCCTCTCATGCCGGCTCGAAACGGCAATTATAGGGTTCGTCGCTGCTCGAAACGCCTTCCACCTCCAAGCCCATGAAACAATTCGTTATTTAGGTCGCATAGTCGACTTACGTCAGGGAAATGTCGCGGATCTCAACATCCTCGTAGCTCCCTGGCGAGAATAATTAGACACGGCACTGACGTCGTCGTCGGCGAAGCGATAGGTGCAGGAACATACATCGGTTGAACAGCTTGATGCTGCCAATTTCGGCCGTGACGTCCTTGGGGAGGACCTGGTAGGTGGAGGTCTCGACCTCAATCTCGCCGCCGTCAGACATTTTCGCGGTTACTGGCCGAATGCGACTTAGTGATGGTGATGTGGTTGAAAAGGTCACAACGTCGTAGCGGGATTGAGGGCTGGCTGGGGAATTTTTGTCACGGCACCCAGAGATTCCAATGCGAAGAACTCGGATTAGGTTCGGCTCATAGGGACAATTTTCGAAAGGCCCTTGGTGGGTGACAAAATTAGCGAAAAGCCGTAAGAATAGGGCTCGAATTTCCCCACTTGCTCTATCTGATACAGCTGGCCAATCAAGATACAGATGATCCCTGGACATTTCTGGCAGCTGGCATTGACCGCCAACATTTCAAGAATGATTGACCAAAGAACTCCCCTTTTCCTCTAGGTTGATCTACACGGAGGGCAAATGCTGGATTGGAAGCATCCTTCCTGTAAACCTCAACAGACCGTGCATAAGCCTGCTTTTAAAGAGCCGCCTTAAAACCAGTGATGCCCGTATCATTATAAGCAACATTAGATACTCTCTGTAACCGGAATGGAACACTTGGGTTTGATATTGGGAATTGAAAGTATGGATCGCACGGGGAAGGGTTCTATCCGTCCCGCTAATATAATGTTGAGGCTCCGTATATGGTATCTCCTTGTCCGTCTCGTAACAGTTGCTTTTATCATTAGAGAAATACATGCTGTGTCTAAAGCGATGCTTCAGAAGTCAAGAGCAGCCTGTCGATTACCATTAATTAGCCCGTACCGGGAGAGAAAAGGAGTCCGCCACACGATGGCGGATGAGAACTCTATAGAGCCTCTACTCCTGAAGATAAGGAGATCCAGCCCATGGCATATGCATGGGATATCAAATCAAATCAATTGTATGTCCCTCGTCCTCATTCGTTTCAAGCACAACTTGGTCCACTACCTTCGAAACTCCAGGAGGCGATTGATCCTTAATGTACCTTGAGTACTGGACTTCCACTATGTATGCCAGATGACATTTCAAGGCTCGCCCAGGAACTGCTTCGATTCCTCGTATTACCGACTCACGATAATTCTCCTCATCGTGGCACTGGTGGTAGAGGCCGATAACTGGCCAGCACTAGAGGGACACCAATGACTTCCTCCGCGAACCGTATATGTAGATCTGAGGCTACATAATGCTACGTAGTGTACAGGAGTCCAGCAATGGGATGAGCTATTAACCCATACTTGGGCGGAAACGTCAACAGGCGGATGAGGATTCTCGATCCCCTACACGGTATCCTCTCCGTGGTTTCTCAGTATGGGTGGCACCGATTTCTTCGAGATTCAAGCCCCATCAACCTCGCTACTGATTTGGCAAAACACATGTCTCTGACCAAGTACGATCGGGTGTCACACTGGTTGACGGTACCTGAATCAATGGCAACCTTTAAGCTTCGAAGAGGCCCCGTCATAGGAAATGCTTGCTGCCGAAACTCATCGAGCGTAGTGACAGCAGCCAGCGTTATCCCGTTCACCTGTCCCATCCATATACTGGGCGAAGTAGAAAGGGATCCATGTACACCACCCAAGTGAGCTAGGAAGTCTGGAACTCCTGTTCTCCTAGCCAGTCGTCCCGGGTCCATCGTCGTGCTCGGTTTGGAACTAAGTTCAGTCGCCAGTCCGTTTCACCCGAGCTGGACATATTCTCGATGAATGTGAAAACATCATGAGCCTAAGCCAACCCTAACGAGACAATACAGGGCTAGAGTAGGGGGCTATACGGAACGAGTGGAACTACTTCGTGTACCTGCGAGTCCCGCTGAATAGGAGAGTTAAGCAGGTGGGTAACCTTAGTATTACGTCCTATATGATTGGATGACTGATGACCCCTGGATTGGCCATCAGCCTAAATTACCTTAGCGCCGAGGGCCGAAAACAGCTGGGAACAGATGACGCAGCGAAGAGCGCAGCAACACCTCTCCATCTCCGTCGTTCGCCATGAAGCCACATCTCCGCTCGTAAAAGTTCCCGCAGTTCCCGCAGTTCCCGCAGTTCCCTCCCTTGTCTTTGCTTTATCTTCATTTTCGCTTCCGCCCCCTTCGCGATCCCCGACTCCATAACGATCATTTGAACGGGCGGCCTCTGAAAGAGGGGAGAGAGCCAAAATGACAGAAACCCGTGGCTCCGTGCGGAACCGCAAGGCCAAAGCACCACCAGCGGACGCGGGGGCGTCTGTAGTTGAAGAGGTGGACACGGATGAGGCGGAGGAGATCGAGCGGACGCGGCAGGAGAAAAAACGGACGCGGGCGCCTAGGGAGCGCGTCGAGGACGAGGACGGCTACAGCCCCTGGCTAGACGTGCTGCGCGTCCTGTCCTTCCTTGTCGTCGCGTCCTGCGGACTCAGCTACCTCGTCTCGGGCGGCGAGTCCTTCACCTGGGGGCTGCGCCACCCGCCCAAGTACCTGAGCGCGCAGTGGTGGAGAACCCAACTGGTACGTTTATACTTGGAGCGGCGGAATAAGTTCAATGGGCTGACAATTTCTTTTCTCCGTCACTATACAGAGCGGTCCGGTCTACATGACGCTCGAGGAGCTAGCCGAATACGACGGGCGCAACGAGTCGAAGCCGCTGTACCTGGCGATCAACGGGACCATCTACGACGTGTCGTCGAACCGGCGGATCTACGGCCCCGGGGGCGGCTACCAGTTCTTCGCGGGGACGGACGCGGCGCGGTCCTTCGTGACCGGGTGCTTCGCCGAGGACCGGACGGCCGACATGCGTGGGGTCGAGGACATGTTCCTGCCCCTCGATGACCCCGAGGTCGACGCACACTGGAGCCCCGAGGAGCTGGCCGCGCTACGGCAGAGGGAGCGCGAGGAGGCGCTCCAGAAGGTTCGCGAGGGCCTCGAACACTGGGTCAAGTTCTTCGAGAACAGCCCCAAGTACCCCAAGGTGGGGTACCTGAAGCGGGATAAGGACTGGTTGGAAAAGGAGCCGCGGAGGGAGCTGTGCGAGGCGGCGGCAAAGGGGAGGAAGAAGAGAAAGATTCCCGAGGGCAAATAAAGTCGCTGGGTTTAGACTGCTTCCTTCCTGATGGATTACAGGGAGACAACCAGATACTAAGTATAAATTTCGTCTTCAATCCGGACTACAAACGTTGGTGTTACCATGTATCATGAACGATTGCTGCGGTCATCCGTCAGCTTGGGGCTCCTTGGAATGAAATAGCAAGGCTACGGCGTCATCACGAGTTACTCCCGGATCTTTTGTATATAAGTCATGCAATGGGTATATTATATAAGCCATGGAACTCTACATGCACAGCAGCGTACAATCCGCGCCACCCCGGGCGATTATCTTTTCATCATACAGCGGCCCAACCAGAAATCCACACCCTATCCAAGGGACGTGTAATTTACCACCCACGGTCGCGCGCTAAGCCTTTCGGCCAGCTATCATTATGCCGTAGGCCGCCGGAAACAACCGTGGCCATCTTAAAGAAAGAAGTGGATGTCCAAGAAACAAATAGGATCCACTTATAGCATGAAGAAGGCTGCGGCCAGGGCGAGGAATCCCATCTGGCTCGTGACGGTGACCATGCTGCCCCCCGCTTGCGCGATGGACGTGGATGGTCCGCCTGCTGCCTCGGTGCCCGAAGCTGCGCCGCCGGCAGTCCTTGTTGGCGTGGCATCGGAACCGGGGGTGGATGTTGTCTCGCCGGGGGTTCCAACTGTCGTGTTGTCTCCTGTGTTGCCGCCATCCCCAGGCGCGGTCTGATCGTTTCCTGGCTCAGTAGTGCCGGTCTCGCCGCCAATGCCTGCGACGTCGCCGCCCAAGTTGTCAGGGGCCTCGGCGGCGAGCTTCCTGTACTCGTCCAGGCTCCGGGAGGAGTTGGCAGCCGTGCTATGGGACCATGTCAGCATCTCGCTCTCCGGCTGTGGGGCGAATGTCTAAATCGCTACTTACTTCTCGTTGATCACCATGGTCATTCCGTTCTGGCAGTGCTGACCCTGCGAGCAATAGACCCACATGGGCTTCTCGTCTTTCACCATGATGGTGTAGGTGGGGATCATGTCCATCGACTCGCTGGCCTGGACCAGCTGGTAGCCTGAGTAGAAGCCCTCGGTGCCGGTGTGCATCTTGATGGGCTCGCACGGGTTGTCGAAGGTCGACTGCACGACACTGTGGTTGCCGGCCCTGAACTGGAATTGGATCATGTCTCCGACAGGGACCTTGATATTGTCGGGGGCGAATTTGAGCGCCCAGTCACCCTCGCCTGATACCGAGACAACGTGCAGCCTTTGAGCGGAGGCCAGACCCAGGAGGGCGGAGAAAGAAGCTGCTGTGTAATGCATCTTGAAATTTTTTTAAAGTCCGGTTTACTTCGTAAAAGACAGAGGGCGTTAAAAAAAGAGAGTTTCCAAGGCTTTATAACTTTGTAATAGAGCGACTCGCGCTTCGGAGGTCTAGCCTCAAGAATAATATTAAGCTAATAGGTGGTAGAAGGAAAAAAGTGAAGAAAGAAAAAGGTAAACGATAGATGGGGAATTCAGTATCGACTTAGAGGAATAGAGAAGAGAGGAAAGAAACAGGCCCAAATGTGAACGTCGGCAGCATGAATTTATGAATATCGTCGGAGGTATGGATGATCGCCTAATGGTGAACCGACCCCATGTCCCTGCCCCCCTGACGGGGCTGGTGTCTGGAGTTGCGGGCAGGGGGTTTTGGAGCTAAGCTCTCAAGAGATACTCGAAACACGTTTTGGCCGTTAGCCAGACCTCTCGTTGAAACATTGCCACGCCTCTTAGCGGAAGGAAACTTGACGAGCCGAAGGAGATTACCGCCTGCACAGCCATTGATGAAGCTCATGGTAGCATGGCGGTTTACTGTGGTCGCCTCTGAGCCAGGCCGTAATACTCTTGGCACTTCCGTCGGCGGTAACATCATGGCATGGACAACGCCAGGAGAGTTCACTTCCCGTGATCGAACTCGCATCTATGTATACCTCCGGGTTTGCACTCAATAGTTTACGGAACTGAAACCTCGCGACCTCTTGTAGTGCTTGTACATATACTGAAATTACAAGACAGTTAAGTTCCAAGGGAATTCAGCGAAGCTCATGATTGAGCTCAGCTCAGCCCAGCCAGCTACATGCTATTCAACCCAGGTTTATGCAGCCCTTTACGAGTGCGATAAGAGCGGCATTGAACTCTCCGAGAGACAAAAATATCGGCTTTGCCAGCCATAGCACGGCAGAAGCATTGAGTCGAAGAGAATGCGTTGGCTGGAATTCACCGGAAAATGCGGCTGTCGTAGAACGGGCGTTGGTGTAGCCGAAATAAACTTAAGCGCTAGGGGAAAAAGCGACAGGGGTCGCTTGTGGAGGAGCTGGGGGTATCGGGGCCTGTGACACCAGCAAAACCACGCCTGGTTTCATCCCATCCCCGTTTTGTCGCATTCACCCCCCTGCGACATGTACTAGAAGGGGAAAGCACGCGAACTAGAGCCTCACGGCGCAGCGCTTCCCTGGCAATATCTGAAGTGATCGTATGTGTGATAACACTACTCTCAAAGCGATGTTAGATGACTTTGCAGTTAATGAGGAGAACCCTGTCTCACTCCTGCAATCTAAGGCGTTCAGCAGTTTCTCAAGCGCACAACGAAGTTACGTTGATTCTTTAGCCAAGGTGTCTGTTGATTTCGTGGCAGACCTTGTTGGTAACTATAAGTCTTCTGTTATAACACTTCAATTTCCTTGCTAGTCCCTTAAAGCCATTGTGGCTTGAACCTAGTTTCATGAGCTCCTCGGATTTTTAGAGCCGTTAACCAGCAGCCGTGATGGTACCGGTGACCCATGCCATCTGGTGATAGTGCCATCATCTCGCGGAGGAAGCAAAACCTTCCACGCCGGGTTCAAGAGGTGGCCGAGACCCGGCCGAGACCCGGCCGAGAGAATACTGGGCTCTTACGTATATGAGGATTTAACCAACACGAAGCGGATTCCCGACATGAAATAGAGGGTTGCTGGTATGGCTGTCTTTCCTCAATCGTGTGTTGATTTCTTCTTGGAATATGTTACTTGACTTGGTTGCCACGGCCCCTCCCGGCGTTCTTACAAATTCGCATAATAGGTGTCTGCCGCCTGCGGTGCAATGCATCTCCTAACTTCGCAGCAAATGCAAAGTACAGTTGGGAGAGCACCTGTGGCGACATTCTGTGGATTGGACCAGCATCTTTCGACGTATCTACCGCAACGCACCAGCAGGATCAAACCCATACCAGGCCATTGCCAGAGCTATTGGAGGCGGAAGTATCTGACGACGGCGTTCGGTCCTCAGAAGTGGGTAGGGTTCAAGGATGGGACGCATGCCTTCGATTATCCGTCTGTTCTATTCTCTAGGGAGGCTTTGTTATAATGTCAGACGCAAACCGAGAAAGCTTCGGATGCGTACCTTTCAGGGATACGTAGCCAGCACTTTTCATACAAGTAAATATGTTTTTATTAACCTGGAGAGTGATAGGACTTGTTGATGATGCTCGGTATAGGAATCCCATTTATACTTCGCAGGAGATCGTGTATCTGACGCTTACTTGCCTTCAGTTGGATAAACGAGAGTTTCGACAAGAGCGTCGAGCAGACCCGAGTAGGAGAGAACCGAACGTTGGTAAAGAGGTGGCGGCGGGCTGTCAAGGAGAAAGACGTGGGCAAGTAGGAGCTACTCATTCTTAGAGGCATCATCACCAAGGTAAGTGAAAGGGCTTGCGAGGCTTGCTTGAAGGGACACTACAATGGCAGCAATGGAGAGTGGACGTATTTAAATTCGAAACCAACATTGATTGGGAACCTGCCGATATTTTTCTAGCACGATAAAACAGCTCACCTCTGTTTCAAGATTGTCGTCTCCTGTACAATGTCTGGTGCTCGATTCCTATCTTTGCCCTGATACGCTTGGATTTCCTAGGGAGACGATGCCTTAGCGAGAAAGGATACCTCAAAACGATGCCTTAGGGTTTAAGGATACGAGACGGAGAGGGGCAGCCTTATAAATCATAATAACAGCCAAACAATCAAATCAAATCGAAACGAGTGTCACGGTCTACCTGGTTAGTTGTGGTGCAAGAAGGCAGCCCCGAATCAGTGGGCGCTGGCTAGGTATCATAATGAGGATACCATCTCTGGAAGACTCAGGTTCAAATCCTGACTTATGGCACTAGTTGCGTACACCGGTGTTTCTTTTTGCAAATATCTTGACTGGATCTCGTAGATCACGTTACTTCTTTTCTTTTACCTTTTTTTCTTGTAAGGCCCAGCGGAAGACGTATATCAGCCAAGATTATTTCAGCGGGTTTAGTCAAGCATTTTCAAATATATACCTAGCTGCTTCTGCACCGCATGACCTAGGATACATAGCAGCATGCTAACTATAATCGAGCTTCCTTAGCGTACATAGGGGACAACCCCTCATTCCGGCGTAACCCGATGGTTTCGTGGTCAGCAGCGTCATCCCCTGAAGAGGGCGTCCAGCTTGTTTGGTGCGACGGCAGATGCTTATCGTACAGCTCCCCATCGAAAGACTGCCTGGTAGGGTTGAAAGGGTTGAAGCCATGCTGGCGATGGCTGTTCTACCGCGTTCTAGTTGCCCTTACGGTTGAGGGTGTGATAGGTATTACAGTATAGTCAAACCCTGAAAGGACCCTTATCCGCCCGAAGCTCGTGGTGGGTGTGCAAGGAGAGCTTTCATCCTGAAGTGATCCCGGGCCATGTCCGGAGAAGGTAACATTACCCCTGGCTTTGCATGCATCGTCCACTCGACCCGAAGGTGCAGATTTTATGGTCTACTAGCGGGAGATCACCTCTTAGTTGTAACGCCAATGCTTTAGAGATCACGGCGGTCTGGCCGTTCCTAGCTAGCGTTATGGTCAGCGCTTTGCCATCTGGATACTAGACGCGCGAAGCTTACCTTCGGTGCACCGCATACTATCTCACGATATAACTCGACTCGACCGACGAGCAACGGTCTCTAGAGAGAGCAGCGAACTCCTCGTGACCACGGAGGCTCACAGGTCAAGAAATAACTGCGGCGCGACCTTCTCGAGGTCCTCAACCTGGAACCACCAAGTTAGCCAGTCAATCCACCGCATCAGCTCAGCCCCCACCAGACACCCAAACCAACCCGGAGGGGAACAACGGCACCAAACTCACCTCGAGGAACCCACTCTCTTTTTCAACCGCCGTCCGGGCGATCGTCTCTCGCACGAAGATATCCATGTACTTAGCGACGGCGGCGTTGGCGTCCCTGGAGATGCGCGTGCCCTCCTTCTCGAAGAACTCGTGCAGCAGGCGCGTCAGGAGGTCTGGCGGGATCGTCTCGGGCGCTTCGTCGTCAAAAGCGCCGCCATCCTCAGCCACATCACCCGCCATCTCGTCTACGTCCATGGCCCCCTCCCCAGCCTCGGGGCGATGCCGCCGCTGCTGTTGTTTCTGACGTGGTCCGCGTACTTCTTCCTCCTCCGCGTCTTCTGCGAAGACGTCTAGGTCGCTGAGGTCGGAGTTGGCGACCCGCGGTGCCTTGGCGGGGTTTTTCGTCGCACGCGAGGAGGAAGAGGCTGACTTCGACTTGGAGGATCCTGCTGCGGCGGAAGTAGAGGCTGACCCAAGGCCCCGAGAAGCCGCGGTCGTTTGTTTCGGCGGCATTATGCCTGTTTCCCAATATTCAGGCAGTTCGTGAAGAAGGGAGAATGAAAGACCGACTTGGCGCTTGACTTTGGTTGTAGGCTGTATAATGAACGTCGTAGTAGTACGTTGGTAGGTTGGCAGATGGTGGAGGATGGTGCTTCGCAGTCCACTTAACGCGTCCAACGCGACTTTACTATATCACCTTGAAAAAGTCTTGGCAAACTGGTGGCCACTTGGCGGGGCTCTGCTATCCTAACATGATTATGATGGGGTCTTGTGGACTTACGTCAGCAAGAAATATCTTGCCCAAGACTGCTATAGTAGATCATAGATCAGATAGAGCAGGATGATACCTTGATGATTAGGACCATGTAGAAAGCCAGGAATCTTGTTTGATTCACAGGGCACGAGATGCAACGCGTTCATATTTTACTTGGTCAATCAACTTGCATTCAGCATCCAGATGTCTATCAGTCGTATGCAGCCCGATCGAAACACCCAACATAAAGTGAAATCAGCAGAGATGCAAGTCGCAAGGGGCAAGAGTACAGCCAAGGGAATTGCCTAAGATCTAAATTACAGCGGATGAGCAGCCGGCAGGGTATTGAATATGTCCACCTTTGCCAGCTTCCCAAGACCGCAAAAGACAGTTGTTCCAGGAACGCCACGACGAAGTGATGCCTGTACCAACTTTCCGCTCATACCCCCTTCCGCAACCCGCGTCATGTTTCCTGAGCAATGCGCCCAGGTCGGGGTATTACATGACTACGCCTCCCTCGTCTATAGTAGTTTATAGTCGTGAGAGCGCTTAACCAGAACCGCCCTTGAAGGCCTTGCCGAAGAGCAGGACCTGCAGCTGGTCGTAGATGGAGAGCACACCAGCACCAGCAACACCACGGAGGATGTTGGCACCGGCACCCTTGAACAGGGACCTGACACCCTCCTTGGCAACGATCTGGCGGGCAGCGTCCATGGTGCCTTTGTACTTGACGGCCTCACCGGAGGTCATCATCATACGACGACGGATGGTGTCGAGAGGGTACGAGGCGATACCGGCACCAGTGGTGACGCACCAACCGAGAGCGAAAGAGGCAAGGAAGTTGTTCGCAAGGGGACCGACCAGGACGACAGGCTTGATGGAGTCGTACATACCGAAGTACAGACCACGGTAGACGACGATGCCGAGAACGGAAGGAGCGAAACCACGGTACAGACCAGCGATACCGTCGGAGGCGAGAGTCTTGCGGTAGACGTCAATTAGGCCGTTGAACTGACGGTCACCACCCTTCTTGGCGTTCTTGGCGTCGTTGGCAAGACGCGTACGGGCGTAGTCGAGGGAGTAGACGAAGAGGAGAGAAGTGGCACCAGCAGCCTTAATGATGTAATTAGCCGAGATCAGGAGACAGTCGCTGGAGCTGTCGAAAACTTACACCACCAGAGGCCAGGTTACCAGCCATCCACTTGGCGTATCCATCCTTCTCCTTCTTGTAGCCAAACATCTTCTTGAACTTGTCACGGAAAGCGAAGTTCAGGGCCTGGGTCGGGAAGTATCGGATGACGTTGGCGGTGTTACCACGCCACAGGGACATAACACCCTCATCGGCGGTGGTACGCTTGAAGCAGTCCACGATGCCGGAGTACTTACGGTCGAGACGACCGGACTTCAACATCTCATCCTGTATTTGATGTCAGTGGGCTGCGTCCAGAGTTTTCTATTACCTCCCCACTACGAAGCTCCGCTTGACCCGATAACTTTGATGGAATGCGCCAATCTGTTATGAATCATGGACTCGGTGGTCCGAGCCCGCGAGAGTTCGTGGGTAGGTTTAAAGTTAAAAACGTACCTGATTCTGGATCAAGAGCTTGACACGCTCAATGGGGGCAGCAGCGGTCTTCGAGACGGCGGCGGAGACACCACCCATCAAGAAGTCGGCCATAAAGGGCTACACAAGCACGTTAGGAGGAGCTCAGCATTACATTTACAGGTGATCTGTGCAATGGGAAAATTTTGCAGCTGAACATCGCAACACCGGGCAACGAATCCCCCAGATCATCTCTTATTTTATCTGCAAAAGCAAGCAGAGATGATGTTGAGTGTCCAATTGAGACGGGTCGGAGGTACGCGACATTGCGGTCACGATACCCTTCGTCGTCGACTATCGGAGATCTGGTCGGATATGCGAGGAAATTTGGGTTTGGGAAAATCCGAATGACTTACCGGCATGCCCAAGACCTTCTGTTGCTCAGGCGGAGACATCTTGACTGCTTTGATCAAAGAACACCTTGACCTGTGAGAAAAGAAAGAACTGAGTGGGGAGGATGGATGGAATGAAAAAGATGAAGGAAGGATGGTTGAGGTTGCAGGTCGAGAGAAATATTTCTACTGCGACTGGTGGGCTCTTGGGGGGAGAGGGAAAAAAATTCCTAGCGGTAAAAGCTGCAGTGAAGACAGCGTTTTTTCAAGCGACTCTTCCCGGGGGTCGGACCCGCCGCTAACTCTATAAGGGCTCCCTGCCAACCTTCGGTACCTAAACACCCATTACTGCTGTACTCGCAAGGTCCACGGTTGCCCCGAAGCCACCTGCAGTTTACGGTCACGTGAAGTGGGTCTCTTAAAGTCGAACCTGTGCTGAAGTCAAAGAATGCTAAGGAAGACAGCATTGGCCACCGGATAATCTCGGAAACCCGCCAATTGATATGGAAAGAGATAGCAACCTGCTGTCCCTATCACCGACAACCAACTGCGACAGCTCAACATTGGTAGCATTGCAACATTCAGCAGAACCTTTAGCACGTATGTAAGCCATACCTCCTTAACTTGGTACCTACCGAAGTACCCAAAGTATCCGTATTTCACAACTGTGCTAGGACCTCTGTGCCCTGGGGCACATCTACTGGACTTCCATTAGGCTCAGGGATCAAGGTATGGTATATCGTATGTACTAAGTCGGCTGCCATATTCAGCTGGATGGTATAATAACTTTGCCCCCATTAGCAAGGCAAAAAGGAGAAAAGGAAATAGGCTCTGGGAGACGGCGCAGGCACACATCCATATAAAACGTCACGAAGACTCGGCCATTGGCCTATGACAGCTGGTCCTTTCCCTTCCCGAGTCAAGTTTTCGCCTCGGCTTAACTGGTGGATCTCCAGCGGCCATCCCTTGGTGATCTGCCAAGGCGATCGCCCTTGGCTGTAGATTTGTACTCGCGAGGTAGTTATCCCGGAGTTTGCCTTTTGTGTGGGGTTTTCTTACGAAAGCCAACACTAGCCACGATGGTTTCAGAAAAGGTTTGCCATTCATTCATAGGAAACCCGGTCAAACACCAGAAATTAGGGGATACGTAGACTTAAACTTCGTTATGCCAGGCACCATTTTTATGGGCATGAGCTATCAAAACTCTTCATGGGTTGGCATCGATGACTGCTTCTAAAGTCGAATTAGCAAGACCAACCACACAAATATTCTCTGCCAGACCGCATACTCAGGAGTAATATAAGCTCAGGATCGATTCAGTTTTACGGCTCTAGAAAGCTTCTTTACAACGAGAATGACGCAGGTGAAGTTGAGCAAGAGTTATTCAGGGCAGGTGTGGTAGCCCTCTTTGAGCTGGAGTGGTAGCGTTTCTGGCGATGGGACTCAACCTTTCGGCATTTACAATGGTCGTTTTCGGGTTGGATTCAGGTTGACCACTTCCACTATAAGAATTACTCTCGGATGGGCATGCATATCATGCGGTTAACTAACGGCCCCATAGTGATATAGCTTCAACGGGAGAGGTAGTCCCAATGGGACATATAGAAGCGCGAGCCTTGGGATCGATCCAAATCAATATCCAACATATCTCTTCACAATATTATTCGATGGGACATAGCAGGTGGTGCGCAGACGTATCCGGGTCTATTTGTTCACCCTATCTGCAGAAGATCCGACTGCAAAAGCCATAAACCGTGACCTGTCCCAATGCTACGCCGTGGATCAAATGCCTGGACCCATTGAGGTCTTCTTTGTGGTCAGCCGCCAGCCAAACTCGTGTCGGCCAAGCCTGTATTCATCATCGTATCGCGAGATGGCGGGGTTTAGTCCGAAGCACCGACAGCTCGGGCTATTGCAATGTTAGCAGATGGATTCGAGCAACCCTAGCATTCTCAACATACTGTAGATCTTCATCTTGCTGTGCGTAACCACCGGCTTGATCTGGCCCTTTTCCTCGAGATCCTTCAGGCACCGCCGCGCCAGGGAGCCGTTAATCTTCAGCCTGTCGACGAGGGTGGCGACTGTGACAAGGCGGTAGGACTGGACATCTTTGTAGAGCTTATCGGAGGTGGTCTTGTCAAGCATGACGGCGTGCTGAGCCTTGTCCTTGACTGTATAGTAGCGCAATGTCAGCCAAGGTTCATGCACCATCCCTCAGCCAAAGCTCGCCCGTCCCGGTCGCGACCAAAGCTGCGAAAATCAGGGCAAACATAATATCGTGAGCTTACCCTTTCCCTTGGACCACTTCTTCTTCTGCTTCTTCGCGCCGGAGCTCGCGGTGGGGGCCATTGTCGCTGATGGGAAAAGACTCTGTCTTTCTCGTTTGGTAGGTTGAGTCGGTGATGTTTGGCGGCGTTGATATCGGCAGACCCGAATGTCACGAGGCTGGGATTTTTATTGTAATTTCAGGTAGTTTGTGGGCGGAGAAAGCTGTGCTATCTGAGGCGTCACGTGGGGTGGGCCATTTCATTTTCTCAAGCGATTGAGCCTGTCTCAGCACCTGCCCACAGCCGGCGGGCTTGGCGCCGTTCTCTCCATCTCGTATGGAGGGGCACGGCTTGCCCACGATACAAACCTCAGTATTATTAAGTTAACCAGGTGTTTTACAGTATTTGACATGCTATAAAGTCTTCCTCAGTTACTTACCTTTACACGCTGTATTTACCTCTTCTGCCCTAAATCGCATTATTCGGCGGGAAATGGAATTGAGGAAGTCGCAAATTGATCGGAAAGGTCTCGGAGGGGCTAGGGAGACAGGAGAGAGGCGACAATGGTATGGGATTTTGGGGTGCCACCGCTCATCCCCTTTCCCCATTGATACAAGACTCATTCTGCATATTAATAGTTTAGTTCGTGTCATTCCGGATATTTACTTCTTCGCCGTTCGCTCAAGACTGTCAGGAACACATAGCAACCCGCTCTGTAGGTGCGTTCAGAACCAATTCCACCTGGTATCCGGCTTTAGTTTCCGGGTCTTTTCCCTTCGCTTGAGTTCTCCGGAAACGAAAGGTTAGAAAGGGAATCATCGCATGTCAACCCCAGTTCAAAGTATCTTGTTTATGTAGGAAACCCTGATCGATTCTGACTCAGTTTAAAACAAAGCCTTTTATACATTACCATGCTTCAGCCCCAGGATTCCCGAGTATTATCTAAGACGCCCGTTACTGCAAGAAGTTCCTGGGTGAAGATATCATTCCTCGATCCAGAATATGATTATCGAAGAGGTTCATGTCTTTACATGAGCTTCGTCGATAATACATAGACGCCTGACCATTGCTGCATACTAGCACCTGGAGTTGCCAAGGGCAGGAGGACCAGCCACAAACAGAACTGAGTACCGCGGCTTCTTTCTGCTCTAGTAAACCAGGACTCATGTGTTGGTCCCTGAGCTTGATAGGGTAAACTCGCTTGGAGTTTAATAGCGTCGGCTGCACTATTACGGCCATGGTCAAGCACCTATGAATGTATGGGTGAGTGGTGCTAGCATTAACACGATCACGTGCCAAAGTTATCCTAAAAAAGAGTCCTCAAGGACTTACCGGCCGGGCGATATCTAGCATCTTATGAGCCATTCTCACACAAAATGGCAACGTCACAACGGCTGGCCGATCCATCGTGAAAGGCTTCGTTATGCTCCTCCATAGTGGCGGAGGGGAGCTGTGAAGCCATGCTCCTGAAAACAGGTGTTTAAAAGGCGTTGGTCCACCTCGGCTGACTCACTTGCAGTCAGCTCCGTTATTGGCTTCGCCAGGGTGATGTTAGTGTTGTTGATTCTCATAGAGAATTGTGATGCCAGAGATCACTCTTCACGTAGGGATCAGAAGCTTCTGAGTAAGCCGTCAATCCAGGTAACGTAGTATACTGTGTAGCAAAAGTGGTGATAATTTTGGGCGATAATTTTCAAGCCCAGTCGTGGAGAGTATGCGTATGGGGGTCACGTGCCCTAACAAGAATAGTTGGAAACCAAGTTATGTTGTAGGTCTTGCTCTTATATGGTTAATAGAATCGGAATCCCTATCGAAGGGGACGTGGCGCAATGGTAGTCGCGTCGGCTTCCAGCGATTCCTTCTTGCCGGCATTCTTGGCAGCCTTCTAGGCGACCAGCTCGGAAAAGACAGCTTGGAAACTTCCGAAGGTTGTGCGTTCAATTCGCACCGTCCTCAATTCTCTTTTTGCTTCGTCTTTAGACGTTAGCGCGTCTTGGATGCGTCATCCTTTTTGCTCCGTGTACTTCCGTGTTTATCATCTATTGGTGGTAGATAGTTGGACGGCCGGACCTTCTCATCGCAGCCGTACAATAGATTCTAGGTATGTTACGTGGAGATTGTGACAATGGCACTAATACAACACTCCTGGTCCCTTTGGAGACTGGAGGCTGCAGCAGCCGCATTAACTAGCCAGCCAAAGCCAAGAACGCTCTACTGTAATTCGTGTTAGGGGATCCACAATTTGCCACAGGGGTCTCCGCATCCTTGATAGGTCTGACAACTGTTGGTGGTTTCTTTTCCTTCGATAGTCGGTACATCTTCTCGCACAAGCTCTGCTATTTTTACCATCTGTGGGATTTCTCTGCATAACTGTTCATAAGTTGTCATGACTCCGGCTGCTCGGGTTGACTCGGGGCACCTGCCTGATAATTGACTGTGCCGAGCCTGAGTAAAAGCGGCATTGACACTAGGCCCAATTTGACCAGGGAAAGAGGCGTCGTGGACACCCCACGGTACTCACACACGATCCTGTAGCGACCGGCGCTGGAATATCAATCCAGCATTTCAAGCCATGATATACGATTCTCTGCTTTCTTCATGAACCCTCTTTATTACCCCCCCTGGTAGTTCGATAGCAAGGAGCCTACCTGGCGCCTTTCCACTGGGCTTTCCATCGCTCATACTATTAATACACTTTTCACATTCCTCTTCTTCTGTAATCATTCATTTTTCTGTTCAATATGCCAAAGCGTCACACTATTCTTGGGCTGCGAATTGGCCCACGCCGCATCTCCTTTCTGCTCGTTAGCCTGGGCCTCTTCGCCCTGTTCACGCTCTTTTTCACCTTACCGAGTGCTATACCGACGGGGCCGAGTTTGTCCCAGAGCTTGGCGGATCACAAGATCTCGATACCCAAGCTCAAAGGCTCCCTTTCGTCGAGCATTCTCAACCCTTTCAAACCCGTCGCGCATCCGCCCCCGGTTCAGAAGAACTCGACCTATGGAGAAAGCTCCTGGTATTCGAATTGGAACTGGCTAAGTCCGTTCTCCTCCTCCGTCACCCTCGACGAGAACCGTTCGCTTCTTCCTCCTCTGAAGGAGAGGGCCCCGATATACTGCTATTACGACACTACCGTACAGAAAGATAAATCAACGAAGGACGCCGAGAGTGAATTGCTCCTCTCATGGAGACGCGCGTGGTGGGCACAGGGGTTTAAGCCCATTATTTTGAGTGCGGCAGAGGCGATGAATAACCCTTTATATGACGAGTTGCAGAGGTTAGAGGTCGAGCCGGCGTTCAAGAAAGATATGATGCGATGGCTGGCGTGGGAGAATATGGGCGGAGGATTGCTATCGCATGACTTATTGTTTCCTATGGGAGCACGTCAGGATCCGTTAATTGCGTACCTGCGTCGGGGAGAGTACCCACGCCTGACTAGGTGGGAAGGCTTCCAGGACGCTCTGTTCGCAGGGCCGAAGGCGGAAATCACGACAGCCATCACACAGGCCCTCCGGAATCCCCGAGTCAAGGATGCCAAGGGCCTCATCCCCGCTGTTTCAAGTGACACCTTCCAAGTCGACCCGACGCATGATTCGTTGGCTTTCTATGACGTAGACACGGTCGCAAAGAAGTACCCGAAGGTCGCAGAAGAAATCTCGGCCGGTCGTGCCCCGGGATTGAAGAGCCTGAACCTGCTCATCAACTCTCACCTACATATCGCGTGGCAAGACATGTTCGATCACGGTATAGCCGTACTCAAGCCTCTGCCGGAACACACGACGTATATGATTGAGCCGGCCTTTGAGCTTGCTACAAGGCTTGCATCTTGCGGCGATTCGCCCGAGCCCTCTTCGTGCCCGCCAAATATCCCAAAGTGTTCCCCCTGCGTCGCGTCTCATCCGATGAAAATATCGACACCCGGACCCTATCGTAATACTACTGGGCTATTCAGCATCGGCACCGTCCCTCACCCTTACACTATGCAGACCCTTATGTCACTCCGTGAATCCGTCGACATTCCCTGGATTAGAAGGGAGACCGAGCGCGATGAGTGGCTCCGCAAACTGTTCAAGGAGCTCCTTGGGACAGGCGTCGGAGGCACGCCTCGCCTCATCAAATTCAAGGAGGCTGTTGCTGGAGAGCATGCCATGGCGCACAGCCTCTGGGTGACGGCCGAAAGGGAAAGCCTTCCGCAAGATCTCGACTGGTGGTTCGGTTTCGCGATCCCCCGCAATGCCACGGACGATGGCAAATCAGAGACTCCGGTTCCCGGGCCCGAGAGACGACCGAAGCCGCAGCATGATCCAAACGACGGGCCTATTCCCAAAGAGGAGGATCTAGCGCGTGAGCCTGCGTTGCTGAAAAAGGCCCGCGGTATAATCAAGTCCGAGGCAGAAGACGACGTACGGATACGAAGTGCCATAGAAGCGTGGAATCTGGCTGATACCGAAGCTTGGCGGTTTGCCAGAGCTTTCTTAGCCCGCTGGAGGGTAGAGAGGCTAAAATGGGAGGAGGAAGAAAGCAAATACGCCGGCGGCGCTGGAATCGACAAGGGGGACGGGCGTCGGAGTAGCTGGACGCGCTGGAAGGATACTGATGACGACGAATAGATTTAATGAACCCATCGCGAAGATGGTAGCATTGGCTTGTGTGCTTAGAAGCGGCGTCGTCACATGTAAGGATCATTGCTCATGTTGGGACGGAGTTCAGTTAAGGGGGGTCTATGCTCGGCGTACGGCATTGCAATTCTATTATTATTAGGGTGTGGATATCAGAAAAAGGCGTGGCGAGAGAATGCGCGTCCTTACACGCACCTATCGACCTATTAGTTACCTATCGAAAGCATCCACCAAGCTCTATATGCGTAGACTCTTCATTCTGGACGTTGTAGCACACCGTCAGCTTCACTCCTAGACAATGCTCACAGGAGACGTGTGTCCTGCTACTCCCTTGAGGAAGCCGCTCGTGATTCGGAACAGGCCGTTCTCACAACGGTTATACGGAAAGCGATGCCCATGACGATTGTGCTCTAGAAATTCGAATCCAGAGCCACCAACCGAAGCCACCCGGCTGAACTCCTTACGTCATGCTCTCAGCATTGAATATGCCAGCGATGCGCCATCCTCCCACCTCGTCAGCCCGGCAGGCACAACATACTCATCCGCGGCCCTTGGCGAACTCGATCTTCTGCGCCTCCTTCCGCAGGTACTGGACCACGTTCTTTTGGCATCAGGATTCCACACGTCAGTCTTCAAACACGCACAAACAGGCGGACAGGTGAACTTGCGCCCGTCCAGGCAGACAGAAAGACTTACGGCGAGCGCTTCGGGGTTCACGCCATTCTCGATCATCGAGATGCAGATGGACAGCGTCCGGCGGTCGAGATGGCAGTTCTAGTTTTAAGGGGAGGTTAGTGAGCAAGGCAAGCGAGTGAGCCGCCACGTTGCTGGGATCGACATACCAGGATTGTAGATATCTCGTGCAGGATATCGACGGCCTGCTGAGCAGCCTGCTGCTTCTCGTTGTCGTTGGGCGGAGGCATGACTGAGACTTGAAGTCGTTGACCGGTGGTCTTTCTGGACGTGGGTTGGAAGTCACGCGAGGCGCGGGCGATGCAGGCGCGCGTGGTGGGGTTCAATTAGAGGTCGAGTTTGCAGCTGCTCACAACTGCCCCCTTGCTGCACCCATAATACAATGCAGGGAAGAAGATATTTTCACTTTCGTAGGGCCGCAACGAGAACCTGAAACCGGAACTTGGAAAATTCATTGCATGATGTGGTAGCCTAGGTATCTGTTACGGTCCTATCCATCCTACCCAACAGGTACTACAAACTCCATACTCCAAATTGTCATAGCCCCCATTATATAACTCCCCATGAAAGTAGCTTATGCGCCTCGGTAGCCCCCGACGTGACCGAATGGACGCAGACAGCATGACCCGTCAATGCCGTATACAGAAAAACTTAATTCATAATCGTAAAACGGCCTGAGGGACTCACGTTAAACTCGTACGCAGCCTTTGTTCCTGAGTAACAGCTTTGAGGCCATCCATCCCGTAATAGTCGTCTTCCATCTTCTACCAAGAACAACTGGGTTGTGCCCAATAATGCAGGCGGAGATCTCCAGGTCGATTCAATGGCTCTCTCCAGACACGGTCGAATGAGCTTGGGACGGGCTGCCGTTCACCCCTTCATAGCCTCTACAAACAGCTCCCGCATGCCTTTCAACAACACCACCAGCTCCCTCGTCTCGTTAACGCGCTCGAGGACCTTGTCCACCTTCTCGCGCTCGAGCTTAGGCCGGCAGTGGCGGACGTCGTAGTCCCTCGACGCGGTGCTGAGCTCGAACCAGGCCTCGCGCTCCCAGTCGCGCTCGTCGATGTGCGAGTAGACGAACTTGAGGCGGTCCGTCTGGCCCGCGCCCTCGATCTTGAGGCACAGGTTCGACACCCAGAAGTCGAGCTCGGGCACGTTGAACCGCGACTGCGCCTCGACTCGCTGCGCGTGCGCCCGCTGCGCCGCCAGCCGCGCGTCGATCTCCCGCTGCGCCTCCGCGATCTGCTTCTGTAGCGCGTCCCGCGCCGCCATGTTCCGGTCCCGCTGCTCGCTGAGCTGCGCGATCGCCGCCTGCATCTCGCGTTTCTCCGCCGCCTCCCGCGAGATCGTTTGCTGGTGCGTGTTCGTCTTGTGCTGCAGGATCTCCATGTCCTTCTTCTTCATGCGCTGGTCCTCTGTGGCGGTTTACAGGTTAGTCTTCCGGCCGCCCCCGAGTCCTATATTTCATCTCGCATCTCCTTACCTTGAAGCTCGGCGAGGGTCATGCGAAACTGGTTGCGCTCTTCCAAGACGCGCTTCCGGCCCTGCTCGATAAAGGCATCGAATTTCGCCGTGAACTTGGTCATACGGTCGCGCAACTCGTCGAAGCCGAAGTTGATGCTAGGCAGTGAATCTGCCATCGACGGGGCCATCGCCGACATTGGAGGCCGGCTGCTCAGGCTAGACGACAGGGAAGGCTCGAATGAAGACATTCTCCCGGCCATTTCGGGCAATCTTGTGTGGGCCATTGGAGTCTCTCGAGGGACAGGTCGAATACAAAGCGCTATTGTAAGTTTCCTGAATTGGGCTTGAGCTTGAGAGGCGGCAAGGATTGGCGAGGTTCGATACGGATGCGCAATTGTTTACTCCAAAGGCCGGCGTTGGTGGGGTAGCGCACAGACCACGGCTAATAATGGGACTCTTCTCCAAGAACCTTTTTCATCTCGTGACTTATACGAGTACATTCAAATATTCATGTGAGGAAACGCGTTGCAAATCGGGGTTGATGGTTGTTATTCTAATTAATCTTCCGATGAGAAGTGTGGGAGTGTGAAGGCCTAGGCTACATAGATACACTTGGTGGGGCTCTCGCGGCCACACCCGCGTTGCTCTAGTGACCCCTAGCAACAAATTCCTTCACCCACCACCCATATCCTAGCAGTACATTCAAATATTCGCCGTCTACGGTCGCTCCGTCTAGTATCGTTATATTTTTGCAACCTCGCTGGGAGGTTGCCTGTGCAAGGTTTTGCTTAGTTTATTTCGCTTTATTTTCTTGACACTCATCAATCGTTCTCCGTCTTGGGATATTGTTCCCGCTCCCAGGTTTCCTCACGCATCGCTATGTACAGCCGGAAGCGATCAATAACTATCGAGAGAATATATGAGCGTGGCGCCCCCAATGACTGAAAGGCATGCTAAAGAATCGTTTCTCGGGCACGCGGGACGTCTTTTATATCAACCTTTTGGGGTTGGCCAGCCGGAGGATTGCAATTGGCAGTCTGCGAGAAATGTTACCCAAAAAGGTAATTACACCCTACCTTGAAGTAGGAACACCAATTAATTGTCACGTAAAGGACCCTGCTTCAGGCAATTAGAGACGTGTAGCCGGTGGTATTCGAGTGGTACTCATCAGTCCCCCATCGAAAACTCTGGGAGTGCATGGCAGAACAGCAGGAGGCAGATGACATGGCTCCTAAAGTCCCACCCCGAGGCAAGGCTTGGCAGCGGCATAGTTCATAGTCTTCTTTCGGAGTCGCATGCGCCAACGGAATCAGACGATGACGCGCCATGGCATCCGGCGCTGTTCGCAATTGGTGAATTGGCTGATAACAGCGGTGCTCGGGGTGTCTCCAGCGCCACTTTTCTTGCGCATGCCGTGGGCGGAGCGAACAACATCCTCCGCTTGGCAAGGCTGGATGAGGAGGAATGGCGGTGGGAAGACGAGGAGAACGTCGGTTTGCGCCTCGTAAATACGAGCCACTACCAGCCAGCGGTGTGGGACGGTGGTATTGGTTCAATACGTCGCCTGAAGTGTGTTGTTGACTCGAAGAGGTACGACCCGACTCGCTGGCTGATTGTCCAGTGGGAATCGGAAACTCGAGTATTTCAACCAGAGTTCAGAAGAACGCCTACCGGGCCTAGGTTGCCTGGCGATGAAGAAGCATCTCGTATCGCGGTGAACCCGCTGTTTTCGCTCTCAAGAAACCAGACTGGTGGCCACTCCCATACCGATGCGGCGTTCAACCCAAATACAAGGTCTAAACCTCCCCAACTCGGCTTGATAGATAAAAAGGGTTATTGGAGCATATGGGATGTCGTCGGGTTTAAAGTCAAGGCTTCTCAGAAACTAAGGACCAATCTGCGCAAATGCGGCCATATCGAGAATGGCGTTCTGAAACAGCTTCCGCATCAATCTGTGGGACGCTCTGATTGGCATACCATCTTATGGGTAGGCGGTTCGGACGATCCATTGCAGGGGCTTGAAGAGCTCGACCTCGGAGAAGATGCAGACCTACCTCAGTCCCGGGGCGCATTCCCGCCACTAGAGCGAACATCGACATTGCTCCTCGGCAGTTCGAAGCTGGTTAGGCTGCTTGACCTCAACACGAACGTTTTCCTCCCCGATATAGCCTTTGTCTCGAGGGCGGGTTTGGGCCGGATTCTTGACGTGCAACTATCTCCACAGGATTCTCGATATGTGTTTATTTTAACCACATCAAAACTTTTCGTGGTTGGCATATTTTCTACGCCTGGCTTGAAATGGGACCAACCGACGAAACAGTGGTCAATTCTGCTTTCTTCGCCTCACCATAGGGACGGCTCTGGCACCAGGTTAAAGCTCAGCGTTGCCCCAGGTGCCAAGTTAAAGGGGCAGACAACAACTCTTGTCACCATCTACTCGACAGGCAATTCTTGGCTGGATATCTTCCACATTAACTTCGCGAAGCATGATCCTCAGTTCATATCCTTCTACCGAGAGGCACTAGCCCTGCGAATCCCTCATCATGCGCTGAAGGCCACGTCACCTCAGGGAATGCAGCTGCACCCTGTTGCTATTACAGCGCAGCCTTCGCAATCACTTGGCGAAACCGAGCGTTTGTATGCCGAGCAACAAATACGCTTCTACCAACTCGTAATTTTGGACGCCCAACTAGGAGTTACCAGCGAATTATGCGTATCGTCCGCAAGGCCTGTCAACCAGATAACAGCTCCAAATCATAGAGTCGAGATCCGTTCGAAGCGGCTGCGTGAGAGAAAACAGCTTGTCCGAAACTTAGCATCCCGTTTCATAGTCCCGGATAGCCTCTGTATGCTTGAGAGCGGAACTGGTTTGGATAGACTAGGTGGCGACAAAAAGAACCGAGCTTCAACTTGCCCGGCGCTACAGCGATTCCTCAAACCAGTGTATGAACAGCTTGACGGCGTCTTTCAGGGTCAAACCTACAGCCGAGTAGATCCGGAAAGTGCGTCTGGGGGAAGCCCGTTCGATAACGTTCAATTTGCTGTCCAGGAGGCAATTGCCACCGGTAGAATGCCCGCAGCCACTCTGTAAGCTACCAGTTCTGTTGCGTTAATCTACACGTGCTAATCAAATCAGACTCCAAATTATCCGACAGTTCGACTTACCGGAAGATATCGGCCTTGTTGCGAGTGAGTGGGAAGAGGAATTCGAGCATCTTCAGCTTATTGAACCCCCCCTGACTGCCTTGGATCTAAGGCCGCCCCCTGGGAAAGCGCCGGAATGGTCGGGCTTGTCTCTAGCAGATGTTTATGCCAAACTTCAACATCTAGGTGCAGATGTCTCTAGGGTCAGCGAGGATAGCACGTGGACACTGGAGATAAGGCCAGCGGTGATTCGGAAGATGGCCTGCGATCTTTGCTTGTCTCTGCGCGGTTTAGTTTATGGTAGGCCTGATTTGTCCATGACTCAACGACATCCTTCACCACTGCCATCGTCCCAACTGGAATATCCAGACGACATGTCCATTGCTAGTTCCCCGGCACCTCAATCCCGGAAGTCACCAGGTGCAGGATCTCAGAGGACAGTCGGCGAGAAATCTCAGGAAGGCGAAAGCGAAGAAGAGCCGGCAATGGCCCTCCTGAGATCCTACACGGGTTCCGGAAAATTCGTCGCGAGGAAGCGGTTCGAGCTCCTCAACCAGTGGCAGATTGGTGCCGACCCAGAGAACCACGTCTTCGATCTCGACAAGGAAAAGGAGGTGACGCCGGGAATGCAGAGGAGGGCCAAGATTCTAGCCCGGGAGTCTCGGAAGAGACGTCGCGCGGAAACGCTCCTTCAGAAGGTTCAGCGAGAACCGAGCCTGCCAACTACGCAGCCAGCGCCCGAGGCGCGGTTTAGCCAACGCATGCAGCCCGTCGCCCCTTTCTCCACACAGAGCCAACTCCACTCGGACCCGTTCCAGACGATGTCTCAACCAGTTGCCGGCGCATTCGCTCAGAGACCCAAGAAACGACCCAAGAGAAAAACCGGATTCTGAGGGCGCAGTTCCCAGGCGGATGGATGGTTGTGTTGCGTTTGCTATGTCGTTGGGTCATTTAACGCGTTGTTTTTAACTTGCACTCATGCTATCGTTGGCCCATAGGCTTCTTACGTACGTTCGAGGGAGTTTAAAAAAAAATCCTTCGAGGACTGTAGTTTGTTGCGCAGTGGAAATGCAGTGAGACAAGCAAGCGATTCGGTGGGCTGCGTATCGTTGAGCAACTTAAGACTATAGATGATACCAGTAGGTTCATTTCTTGCCTTGAAGGGTCGTGATAGTTGAGTAGGGGCGGCAGATTACAAAATAAGTGACCATCACACGTATAAATCGAATGTCACTGAAGATCCGCGCGGATATCTGCAACGTGTAGTCTAATCCGTCTGAGTGCATTTGCGCTGGTGTCGAAGTTTGTAGCAGGATCGCTTAAACCTACATGAAAACGATGGTTTCAACCGCGGCTACCCGCAGTTTTTAGCATCGCCACCCGTCACTAACTTCAAAAGACGTCACGGCCAACAAATCGCCAAGTTGGAAAGTAACATCACCGAAGTCAACAAGAGACAGTGCTTTCATTCCTTTGCTACTACCCGAATTTGAGGTTTCTCGCGGACCAGCAGAGCAAATGTCGCACTGCCACGACGAACACGCCGGCCACGGCCACGGCGGGGGAGGTCACGACCACCATGACCACGAGCACGACCACTCGGACGACATCACGCCGGCCATCCAGCACAGTCTCTACCAGCACATCAACTTCGACGCCGTCAATACGATGAACGAGGCCGTGCCCGGGTCCGGAAAGGCCGTCGTCAAGAAGACGTGGGCCGAGCGGATGCAGGTGGAGCCCGAGCTCGTGAGCGACGCCGACGAGCAGATCATCGTCAATGTGCCGTAAGTTACGCTTCTCCTTCGTTACTGCCCGCCTGCTAGCACCTACTACTAGTGCGCTGCGGTAGTAGTACTTATTCTATTCTAAATTTCTTTTTTTTTTTTCATCGCCGTACCTATAAGATGTACGGTCACGGAGGATCGGTTGTGTTACTGACATCATCCCGGGGGCCACGAAAAGTTTCACCGGCCAGGTAAAACTACACTCGATCCTGCTGCGCAGCTCACCCTCGCCGAGCGCGCCGCGGACGCTGAAGCTGTTCGTGAACCGCGAGGACGTGGACTTCGACACGGCAGAGGAGCTGCAGCCGACGCAGACGCTGGAGCTGGCGCGCACGGGCGAGGTGCAGGAGCTGCCCGTGAAGCGCGCGCTCTTCGGCAAGGTGCAGCGGCTGACGCTGTTCTTCGAGGACAACTTCGGCGTCGAGGACGGCGACGAGGACGGTGAGGTGATGACGCGTATTAGCTATCTCGGCTTCCGCGGCGAGTGGATGCAGCTCGGCCGCGCGCCCGCCAACATACTCTACGAGGCCGCCCCTAACCCCAATGACCACGCCCTCAAGGGCACCGGCGTCAGCCAGGTGGGCGGGGGCATCGGAGGCAGGGGACCGGGTATCTAGTGGGGGTGAAAGAACGAAGGGGACGAGCGAGCTGGCTACAGGGGATTCTGTAGCGAAGGTCGATTCGCGACGCATCGCACTGCTCTCTAACTATACATGGAATTAAAACCGGTCACGTATTGCGTCAGGGAGACAGCATCAAGGGTTCCTTTTTTTGGCAGGGCTTTCTTTGCATTTAGAGCAGTCATAGAAGCTACATGAAATCGTCCTCCCAGTTCTCGTCCCGGTTCTGATTGTTCGACGCCTCCATGTTCTCCTCCGTGAACAGGTCGTCGTACGCGTGGTCCTTCTGCCATTTCTTCTCCTGTCTCTCCTTCGCCACTCGTGCCTCCTCTTTCCTCTACGCTCGGAAGCCGTTGTCAGCAACCACACACCCTCAAAGACGCCCAACTCAAATCAAGCATAAGAAAGAAAAAAAGAAGAAGGGGGGGGGGGGGGGGGCCCCCCCCACACCCCGGCCC
>QJNV01000277.1:0-43853 GCA_004155935.1 Monosporascus sp. GIB2 | reverse complement strand
CCCCCCCCCCCCCCCCCCCCCCCCCCCCCCCCCCCCCCCCCCCCCCCCCCCCCCCCCCCCCCCCCCCCCCCCCCGGCGCCGCCCCACGCCCACTCACCCGTGCCATCTGCGCGGCCTGGTCCCGCTTCCGGAGCTCCTTGAGGCGGTCCTCCCTCTCCTGGCGGAGGTCGGGGTGCTTCTCTTCCTTCGTCTTGTTGAGGCGGTTGACGATGGGGTTCTCGCGCTGCGGCACGAGGACCCTCTTCACCTTGCGCGGGTCCTTGAAGCTGACCTGCCCCACGGCCATGCTGCCGTCCTTCTTGAGGTTAGACCAGGGCGTGTAGATGATGGTCACGTTGTCCTTCTTGTTGCCCTCGATCGAGTTGGCCTTGGTCAGCTGCGCGAGGTCCGTGAGCAGGTCCGCCGGGATGGACTCCCAGCTCTCGCCCTCGGGCAGCCGCAGGTAGATGTGCGCGCTCGACAGCTTGTCTACGTGGAACTACAACGTGGTTTTCTTCGTATGAGAACTTTGTCTTAACGACGACGCGTTCTCGTGGAAAAGCGTACCCTGTAAGAGAGATGAATAAATGGGATTCGGAATCTATATATAACTCTTGTGGCAGAGCTTACCAGACATCTTCCTCCCAGCCATATTTGATCAACTCCTCATCTGAGTGCCTTCCTGTCAAAAATAGTGGCTCGTAGACACTTAGGGGGGTGCCTTTGCACGTACTCTCGAATTTGTCCTTGCCGACATAGATGAAGGCCGCCGGACTTACGGTGGTCGACTTGAAATAGTACACCATTATTAAAGGACGTATAGAGTAGGTAGCCCCTAGTATTCGTGTTCTACGAGATTTCAAGGTCTCCGGTCTTCGAGAGGTCTGAAGATGTTGAAGGTCTATCCTCAGAAGACTGGCAGCTGCCCTCGTTAATGCCAACAGTTGCAGCCAACCGGTTGGACGCTGGCGAGCGAGACCCCGCGCGTCGGGTGGTCAGTGCATTACCGCGCCCGGATCTTTTATGTTTGACCACTAATTACAGCGTCCAGAGCACTGGAGCTCCGGACCCTTGATATCGGAAGGACACCATTCCACTCGGTGCGGCTGCTTCACTCTGTCAACGATACAACCTCGGCAGAAGCGCCGCTCTGCAGATACAGGCCGCCACACACAATGGCGGCGACACGACTGCCCGCCCGCTGGGCAGCCGGTCTGACCCAAAGCTCATCCTCGACCTCCATCACGTCCAGAGTCCTTATCACCGAGGGACACACGCTTCTGCCCCGCATGACGAGACGCGGCGTCAAGTACGGCTGGTCGACGGCGCCCCCGCGCGGCAAGCCGACGCGGTTCAACCAGGTGACGGCGGGGCTGCCGGCGCCGACGACGGGACCGGCAGCGGCGCTGAAGCGCAAGGAGCAGTCGACGCCGCTGCGGTCCGGGGTCCTGGCGGTAAAGAAGGGCGTGTCGGCCATGTACAACAAGAAGGGGCAGCGGATGCCGTGCACGATCCTGCAGATGGAGCAGGTAGAGGTGGTGGCTTCGAAGACGCGGGCCAAGAACGGGTACTGGGCCGTGCAGGTGGGCTGCGGGCAGAAGAGCGCGGGCAACGAGACGGCGCCCATGCTCGGCTACTACGAGGCCAAGGGCGTCGCGCCCAAGCGCCACCTCGCCGAGTTCCGCGTCCGCGGCGAGGACGGGCTGCTGCCCGTCGGCGTCCAGCTCGCGCCCGACTGGTTCAAGGTCGGTCAGTTCGTCGACGCCCGCAGCAACAGCCGCGGCATGGGGTTCGCGGGCGGCATGAAGCGGCACGGCTTCGCGGGCCAGGAGGCCTCGCACGGCAACTCCAAGAACCACCGCACCATCGGTACCACGGGCCCCAGCCAGGGCGGCGGTTCGCGCGTCCACCCGGGCAAGAAGATGCCGGGGCGCATGGGCAACCAGCGGGTCACCATCCAGAACCTGCGCGTGCTCAAGGTGGACAACGAGATGGGCATCGTGGTCATCAACGGCCACGTGGCGGGCCCCAAGGGCTGCATCGTCCAGATCGCCGACGCCATCAAGAAGCCGCCGCCGGCCGAGACGTTCATTCAGAAGGCGAGGAGGCTGCTGCTGGAGCGGAATGCGGGGCACGAGGCCAAGCTCGAGGAGGCGCGGAGGAGACACCTGGAGCTGAAGGAGATGAGGAAGCAGGGGACGATACAGCAGGCGTTGCTGTCATGAGGATCGAAAGGTCGAGAATCCGTAATACCACGGGTTCCTTGTATTATATACAGTATTGTACATATTAGCACACCACTTTCCATGTGCTACCGGCGTCCTATAAAGATGCCGTCTCGACCAAAATACGAATAAGTTCCTACGGGGCTCTAGTTTAACCCCGCTTGCGTGCTTTACAGATATCCCAGGGACCCAATGCGTTGCGCGCTGTAGACTGCTCGGGATGGAACCCTACTTAAGCTGTTGTCTAAATCCCCTCGTCGCCGCCGCCTCCTGCCGCTCCTCCTCGTCCATCGGGTAGTCGGTGACGCCGCGGAAGGGGTCGTCGCCGCCCTCGAGGAGGTCGATGACGCGGCCGTCCTCGGTCTCGAGCGTCCACTCGGTGGTCTCGAACATGGCGCGGGGCGAGGGCCGGTGGCTCGCGAAGCGCATCTTCCCCGTGCCGCGCGTGCCCTTGACGGCGAAGCTGATGTCGATGACGCCGCGCAGCTGGTTCATCGTGCCCGAGATCCACGGGATCTGCCGCCGGAACTGCACCTCGTCGCCCAGGTAATCCCGCGCCCGCTGGCTCGTCCGCAGGGCGTACATTGTCGATGCCACCACCGGCGACGACAGCTTCTGGTAGTTGAAGATGGCCACGCTCGACGCCGCGATCACCAACGCGAAGACTGGCAGCGTGCGCGCCCACCGCGACCCTTCGATGTCTGTGTTCCGCGGAGGCTCAGTGGTTAGCATGGACGGCGTCGAAATACATATATATATATGGAATGGGTATAGACAGGCATGGGAGAACGCACTGGGAAGCTCCCGGTCCGGCCGTCTCTCCATGAGCGGCCCATCCCCGGGTTTCGGCGCTGATACTAATGTCCGTCTTTGGACATGGTTTCTGGCAGAAGAGGCATTTCTTAAGGAGAGCAGAGCTCTCCGGCGCATTATTCGGGACAGCATCTCGTCAAACTGATTTGCACGTCATGTCGTGGTCAAGGAAGCCGAGCAACTTGCATCATCCCACTTTTGGTGCTTGCCCGACGCTGATGATTTATGCACGACTTATACAGTATGTGTGCCTACCATCTTATCCCGAATTATGCAGGTCCTTCTCGAGCTCAGACCCACTCCGCCCTTTCTGAGAGGAAAGCCACTTCTTCATCGCCCAAGCACAAGCCACATCTGCCACTTTCACCTGAGAACTGTGGCTCTCCCGATAAGTTAGGGCACAATTTTACTTTTGGACAAAATATTACCCACCGACCCTCTCCCGAAACTTCTTTTTCGTATCCGTCCCAGCAATTTCAACCTCGACAAAAGCCGACCACAACTTCCCGCCTTCGCTAACTCACCCAACAGCCAAAATGACGAAGGTTCAGAGCAGTACGTTTACCTGGAGGTCCTTGTTGCACCGCTTAGTTCTACGATTTCTCTTCTTCTTGGTGGTCAATTGGGTTTCAAACTAACAATGCGACTCTCGCAGGCGTCTCCAGCTCCCGGCGCAAGTCGAGGAAGGCGCACTTTAGTGCCCCTTCGAGCGTCCGCCGCGTCATCATGAGTGCCCCTCTGAGCAAGGAGTTGCGTGAGAAATACAACGTGAGTTTCTGTCACCACCACCGCCAGACAACCTCGTTCTCTTCCTGGAGGGCCACACGACGCTAATAAAAAACTTCTTTCCAACCCGCAGGTCCGCAGCATCCCCATCCGAAAGGACGACGAGGTCGAGATTGTCCGAGGCTCCAACAAGGGCCGTGAGGGCAAGGTCATCTCGGTCTACCGCCTCAAGTACCAAATCCACGTCGAGCGCGTCACCCGTGACAAGGCCTCTGGCCAGAGCGTTCCCCTCGGCATCCACCCCAGCAAGGTCGTCATCAAGAAGCTCAAGCTCGACAAGGACCGCGAGAACATCCTCGAGCGCATCAAGGCCGGCCGTGAGCTGCGTAAGAAGAACAACAAGTAAGCGGGACGTTTAGGTAGAACGTCCCCCGGCGGAATATCACGAGTAGCAGCAACACAGCCTCCGCTACGCATACCGCACCGCGGCGCTGGTGGCGGACGGTCGAGCGACTAAAAGGACTTTCTCTTCCTTTTTGTGGATAGGGAAGAAAAATTCTGGCTGGCGTCTAAGAACGCTTAGTCCATCTCCAGGGCGTTTATACACCGAGAGATAAAATCGGCTGGGCTTCGATGGCATGGGGGAAGGTTTCCGATCAGCATCTAGATGCGTTCTGACGACGCCACACGAAAAAGAGAACAAGTTAACATCACATGATGGCCGTTTCACAGTCGCCTGTGAAATGTTCCATGGGAGGTTCATCCCGAAGTCTTTTGCCATGTCCTCTTTTGGGCTGTGCCGCTTCTCTGTGACCTGACCCTGTATCCGACTAAACCTACCTACGGCTGCTCGCGTCTGCTTGCACTGCTAGCAGCATGCACCCCTCAAGATCACGTCCCCGTGCCCCGGGTATACAAAAGTCTATGATCTTCGAGAGACGGTACCGTGCTTCGGTCCTCTCAGCCCGAGGTAGGTAAGGGTAGAGGCTCCTAGAAAGGTGCAAACATGAGCCATCAATCAATCCACCGCTAGGATATCTCCGCGTCAACCACTTAGTCCGATGGTTTTCGAGGTATACGACTGGCGAAGAGTAAACCAAGTGGGGAGTTTGTCTGAATCACCAACTCCGCCGCTCTCGCCTGCAGACTTCCTCTTAAACCATGTTGATGAGGCTGGGAGTTTGATGGTGAGGCACATTATTGTTCTGGCGTCTTCACCATATATTGGGCGGGCGTGCCAGATGCCTAAGTCGTTTTTAAGCAACCGTAGAATATGTATCCGTTGTGTTGCCAGTATTTGCAGTACCTCGGTTCATCTGCACACACGAAATAACGGTAAAGCAATGCATTGTCTATAAACTAATAACTCCTGATTCTCGAGTAGAATCTTTTTGTATCTCTGTCTCATCAAACCATGGTGGAAACGTGCCGCGCCTCGACCCTCTGCCATTTTGTGTTCTGCAACTCTCTGTCTCAAACTCAACGCGAAGAGCAGAATATTCCATATTCCGTGATCGTCAAATCCGATACCCTGGCCGATTCCACATACAAATGAAGCTATGGATCTAATAGGGCAACAGATGAAAGAAGTTACCGAAATGATACCTTAAATCTGCAACCTTCTTCGGTTCGCAAGGCACAGAATAACGGTAACAAGTCGTCATTGTTGACTCGTCAGTCCAAGAAAGTCTATGGTTATGCGAGGTTGCCCCTTTGGGAGGGCGCATAAACATGTACAACCGACGGTGATGATGCGCCATCACTACTACCAGCCGGAACCGATAACTCCACGACGCTCAGCATCACGCAGCATTCGCTCACGGATATCCTTCGTGGTATCAGATTCTGGGCAGGATCCATCCCGCGGGGGGCGGTTCTCACCAAGCTTGTCCGCCGTTCCTGGTGGAACGCCGCTATCACGCTCGCTGAGCTTGGCCTCACCACCGCGTGCGGGAGACCCAGTGGCGTTCAAAATGGCAGGGCTAAGCGACGCAGCTGCATGGCCGAAGTACTGAGGAAGGTACCCTGTGGCCGTCGTCGAGGAAATAGCACTGGGGAGCGCCGTGCCGCTAGCTGATCCTTTCTTAAGCACTGTCTGCCAGAGATCGTGTCCAGACTTATTGCTGTACGCTATTAGCATTCGTATCCTAATGAAAAATGGCGTGTAGGGCCTTACCTTAATCTCTCGATGCCTCGTCGGCTCGAGGCAGTCGAGTTTCTGTCGCTGGCTGACTCTACAGTAGAGTCTGCCGGCCCGAGTAACTTCGAAGCGTCAGTCCTGTCAAAGTCTTTTGGTGTCTTGCTAGTGCCTCTGCGTCCGAGGCTGTCTGGGTTGATGATGGGGATAGCTCGGCTGAGTTTCTGGCTACTCTCCTGCGAACGAATGCTTGCACCATCACGACTTGAACGGAATGGATCACTCTCAGCGGAAGACAACTGGAATCCATAATCAAGCTCAGGTCGCCCAGTTGGGACCCGCGGAGGCCCCGGGGCCTTGTCATCTATTTTCGCCGGAGAAGGGGGATAGAAGTCCTTGCCGTCGAACTTGGGCAGGCCCGTTCCTTTCGTCGGCACTTGGCCCCAATACACATGCCGAGCGCGTTTCTCTTCCTCGGTCAACTCTCGCGCGTAGACGTAATCGCTTCCACGAGCACTGTAAGGATTCACGCCTTGAGGCAGTTGCCCAACAAGGTACGGGGCGGAGTATGAGCTCGGAGCAAAGGTTCTAGTAGCGAACGGAACCTCAGCGGGGTTCGAGTCGCTAGCAAGATACATATTGGTAGGCTGTATCGTATCCCAGCTTCCGCGCTGATCCTGTGGATAGCTCTTAGTAGACTGCCATTGGTGGTCGTACTCAGCCGTGAGCCAGGGTTGAGACTCATTCTGACCGTCACCCGAAGCTGATGGAGCCGAAGGGGCTGTGCCGGGCTGGAAAGGTGGTGCGAGAGCGGCAGCGCTAGGGAGGCAGCTCTTCCTTTCTTTATCTAGTTCCAGCTGAAGCTTAATATGAGCTTCCAGTGCATCCAGGGCCGTTGATGAATTGCTCTCGCTCCTGAACGAGTTAATGCCAATTGCATTGCGGTTTCTGAAACCCTTAGCACGGGAGCGGGAGTGATCAGAAGATCGCTTCTGTCTGAGAGGAGGAACAAATTTGCCAGATCTGATTGAACCGTCCTGTGAAACATTGTCCGAACGATTCTCTTTCATACTTGAACGCCCCGAGGGGGTATTACAAGGTGCTGCCCCTTGGGCCTCTCGAGCCGGAACTGTAGTTGTTGACTCTGAGCTTTGAGTTTGAGTCTGCTTCGGATAGTAGGCTGCTTCAAAACTCAGCTGCATCTTCAGGTCGTGATCAAATTGTGCGATCTTCGCTTTGATAGCATGCACCTGTTCTCGGGTCGACTTCTCGTCGATCTGATGCTTGTTGTACAGCAACTGGTCCTCGTAATACTTGGCCGCCGTCCGTAACTGGCTGAGTTGTTGGCGCGTAATCTCGCTTGGCCTGATCGATGAAATAGGGGGCATCACTACCGGCTTAGGCTGCTGACTGGCCGGCTGTTGAGCAACTCGTGTACCACCAGGAACAGGAGAAACACCATAAGGACCAGGTAGGTATCCAGGAGGACCTAGCATCGGTAAAGCAGACGGGAGCTGACCTATGGGCCCCATTCGAGCAGCGGCCAAGGCAGCATGGCTCCCAAGTACGCCTGGCGCGAAGTAAGGGTTCGGAATGAAGGCCGGAGGGAGACCCTGCATTGGAGCGGCTCCCATGGCTGGATAGACGAAATGGCCATTGAAAAAGAATGGCTTAGTGTGATCAAACTGCTCAGGCGGCGAGATCTTGATTTGAGCAGACTGAGAATTGTCCTTGCCGGCTCCATCTGTCTGGGCTATGGAACCTGGCTTCTCCGGGTCTGGATTAGCATGACTGGAGCCGGGTTGCGCTGTGTTTGGCGCAGAAGGCTGTAGGTGCGGAAAGCCGTATGCCAGAGGGATGCCATTGTGCACAGGAATTAAAGGAAGAGGCATCCCCAGATGCTGAAAAAGCGCAGGATGCCCCTGGGGCAGTTGGTCTCCAGCAGAGGGTAGAGCGTTGCTGTTTGCTCCAGTTTCGGTTTCAGGCTTACCATTCTTGGATGTGTCGACGGAACCATGGGCTTCTTGCTCCACGCGACTCTTGTCCCATTTCGTGGTCGGGGATGCAGTGGCTCTGGTGTTTGGGACAATCCTACCGCCTGCAGTGACGCGGACGTGGGTTGGAGAGACAACAGCCTTAAAGAACCTTTGAAATCCTTCGCTCTGTTGTGCATCAAGTCCCGTAGGAGCCGACAGCGGCTCAATTGAAGTGACTTCGGAACCAGAACGGCCGCGGTATTTCCATTCCATCTCGCCATTTATAGCTTGGCCTTGCTTTTTGCCTTTGAACAGGATGCGGTCTTCGCTCTCAGTGGATGAGGAGACTTCTTCCTTTGCTTTCTTCAGGCGGCTTGACTGGGAAAGTGGAAGAATGGCTGTGTCCTTGATGATCTCGACTAAGACATTGTTAGTTCAAAGTAACGAGCTTGCGCGAAGGAAGCCAGGAGCATATCAGCGTGATGACAGTTCAAGATGGGCGAGTCCTTACCGATATCTGGGTTGAGCTTGAGTTTGTCCAGCACAATATGAGGTGAGTGGGAGGCTCTGAGCTCAAGGAGCTCGGAGACGCTATAAATTCGCGACTCCATTGGACAAGTGAGGTAGGCAAAGAGGCAATAAGTACGGTGGTTGTCTGGGCTGTGCCAGATACAGAGGGTCGGATAGGACGGTGGTTCTAAAGGATCTTTGGCAAGAAACTCGGATGTGACAACGAGAGCTGCGGCAAGTTCATTCGAAGGTCTAGAAAAGTTAGCAATTTTCTGAGCTTCAAGCTGAGAAAGAATGAACTTCGATGGCGTTGCAGGTGGCTCTGACGAGCAACCCTGAGCGTCTATGTCATTTTCGATCACGATCTGGTTGATATGGCGATGGTTCTTAAGATAGAATTTTATTCCAAGTTGCGTAGGTGCAGGGATGGGGGTGTCATGAGCCTGGTTCTGCCGGAGCTGTTTGTATAGTTTCTTGGTGATCTTCTTGCACACGGGCACGGTGGGTCTGGCAGACATGGGGGACATAGTGCATCACGCGGTGGATTGTGAATCAGGCAGAGCAAGTCAATCAATACCAAGGAACATGACAGTAAGGTCAGAGGTAAGGGTTGAAAGGCAAAGTAGTGTTTGGGGTGGATGGGTGCACAATCTCGGCTGATAAGTGAAAACCTGACGGGTGGTCAAAAAATGAGAGACAGTTGGGGGGCAGAAAAACCGGGAAGTGGTGTGTGAAAATGCGCTGATACGTGAAATATTCTCGATCATAACTCGAATAGTAAGGTTGTATGGGGTCGGATTCTGGCCAGAAACGAGGGTGGGAACATGTAATTGACCCGGCTCGGACGTGAACACTGTTGGTGTATGTGGATGGATGAAGCTGGTCAATTATGGAGTTCGACCTGTTCCAGCAACCGGTTGGCATATAAGAGAAAACCACAACATACCAGAAACAAAGCGAGCGAAAGCAAGTGGTATTCATACAATCGTGGGCCAGAAACGAGAATCGTCGTGGAGATGGATGGGAGTGCGGTCAACTTTGTCGATGAGCGGCGACGACAGCAGATGGGGGAGGACAGCAGTTTGTTTCGGCCAAAAGTACCAGATATCATCCAGGGCAGCTCTGGGAGATCTTTCAGATGCCTACTTACCCGACAAGACGAGTAAACAACACGAGGGGTAGGTACTATGGACCCGTCTCACAGGCAGCCCCGTGGGCAGAGATTACGGGACTCGCTCAGATGCAAGGAAGACTGACAGGAAAGAAATACAAGTGGAAACGGCAAGAACGTGTCGACTTTGGGACACAGCGAAAATGTGTACAAAAGATGTCAACTATGGGAAAAGGAAAGAGATGTTGGGAGCGGAGAGGGTCGTGAGGGAAAAAGAAGTGGCTCTGACAGAATGGCATATGTGGAAACGGCAAGAACGTGTCGGCGGCGGACAGGCAGAAAAGGACCGACGATCAGAAGAGAATATAGACGTTGGAAGCCGGTGCAGGTGGTGAAGGAAAGAAAATCGGCGATGATGGAAAATGGTATATGTAGATTAGTAGCGAGAGAGCACGCGAGGCCGTGGTGCGATGAGGTGAGCAAGTATGAAGGCGGACAGGCAAACAAGCTTCTGGTCTATTAGTTACTGCGTATATGAAGTTAACGGGCACGTTCCGGTGCTCCTGCCTTTGTTGCTAAATAGTCTCTGATATAATAGTCCAGCACTTGATATTGGGAATGTAAGGGGCGACCCATATCCACCAGAACCATGACTGTCATCAGTCCTACTATATAGTTTTCATAGCTCACTGTAATAGTCCATACCAATTATACTTAAATCATAATGGGTTGGACACTGTAGGCTTTCACTGTATGACCTGTTGGAGAACTCTGTCATAAACAAATCTTTCCATCTGAAGTATGTCCCCTTTTTAATAACCGACGTCACGGTATTCCAGTTTCATGCATAAGCATGAATCCAAGGGAGACAGCTGAGTCCGTACACGATTAAGAGGTTACTACATGTCCCCTAGCTCATCAAACCCCCCCAGAACTCTGTTTGTAGCAAGATGACATGTGCAGCGTTGTTGTTAGAACTCTTCAAACCCCCTCCCAATATGAAAATCACAAGTCCCAGAGATACAATTTTGTGGTCCATCTCTTTGTTGGCACTAGTCTGAGGATCCGAGAAGCCCATACCGCCAGCTTGGTTCTACTGCCTACAAAGAGTCCAGTTCCACCTTAAGACCCAAGAGGCTACAGAAATATAAACGGAGGCGCTATGACTGGACTCCAGGCTAAGGATATATGGGCATACCAGGGGTAACTGAAAGAGTTGGTCCTATCTATTCACTCTTCTAGGTGCTCCCAATGTGCCTTTCTGGAAGGCTTGTCCCTGAAACTGCCGCGATGGGATGAATCTCTATCAAATCTGTGTAAATAAGGAGTGGAATAAAAGCTCCTCTTGGAAATCTTGCTTATAGGGACAATTCCATACATTAATATAAAGTATCCTTTTCGTACCTACGAAATCCCCATCGCTCTCGCTCTTGAACCTCTGGCTGGTCAACTCTTAATTCAGGCCTACTTTAGGAACGCCAGCTTCTGAAGACTGCCAACCGATAGAAACCAGATAGAGCACACATATCCATCATATAAATTACCAAGCTGTCTTAAGTGTCTGGGATGCTGTTACATGTAGACTTTGATATATACCGGTTGGGTCAAATCGCATTATGTCTATCAGCCATGGCCCCACTGTCTTGTTTGAGGCATCCCCATATTGAGCCATGCGGAGTTACTTATGATCTAATTCTCGAGAGAAGTGGAATCAGGCGAAACGCGGCTTATATGTCGTGAGCTCCCAATGTTGCTGGGGGACACAGCCGTGTCCCCTTGATTTCCGGTACTATCCAACCTTTAACGGTCGTGACATCCACCGCACATATGGCCAACGCGTCACAAGCGGGTTCGCTCCCGACCTGCCCGCCAGCCAGCTACTTCAGCACGGAACCTCTCAGGGGCGGGAGATAAAGTGATGGAACTCCACCAAAGGGCAAGGCCTCTTATTTTATCGCCTTATCTATACCTGGGATGCCCTCCTCTCGTGGGGTAGGAGTAACCTAACCAGCTTAGTGGCTCTGAGAGGGCAGTGTGTGAGAGTGCTTCTAGCAGGCCAGAGCGACAAGGCAATACTTCCCTATACTGGCAGCGATGTTTATCTTATCTTTCTTCCATATATGGGCATATGGTCACTTTTATATACGCGGCTCATCGTACGTTATCTTAGCCTCTGATTAGCTGTGGGATTGTGATAATTTGTGGCCGTTGACAAGATGTCTAGGGACAAGGGATACGCTCGCTATGAAGAACACAATGCCGAGCGGGATTCCCGGCTCTTGAGCATTGAAGGCGACGAGCCAGGACACTGCTATCCTGAGGAGCACGAGCGCAGGAGTTCTTGCTATGTGAGCTGCATGTCATGAATGAAGGCCAGAGGCAAGGCTTTGTAGAAAGTCCACATCGGCCCCGGACTGGTGCACATTTGATCACGGGACACGGCTCGCACTTGCGGCTCCGTCGTAGTACTATAGCAACGCTCGCGCGGTTGGGGGGTTCCGATGGGGTCTCGAGCAGTGTTATGCTGTCGCTGGTCGCTTAGGACCGCTACTGCCTTGATGACAAGTGAGCAACCAATATAAGTGAACCAGTGGAAGCGGTTGAAGGGGACCACTGGGGGAATAGCACTTTACTGCGGAGTATATCCTCTCGGCCTGTGAGGCAGGCGCCTTGCCATCCAGGTATCCATATGTCCTTGGCTGGCCCAAGTGGCACGATTAAAATAAACCCTAGCGAAAGCTACTCGAAGTTATGATGAGTGTCAGCACGTATATCTAGGTTCTATGAACCCTTGATCCCGATAACCCGAGAGTCTGTCGGAAGCCATGCACTGGGTGCGGATTTGCTTATCCAGCTACAATCAACGAGCCTATGAAACCGGCCTCGAACGCCTGCCGTGGTTGCACAACGTTATCTAGGGATACGATGCAGTGGGTGGACGAGAGGACCGGCAATCCGCATGCTGTGATGAGACTGAGCTGGGCGATTCCTCTTCGTTTAAGTTCGTTAGACCTACTTTTACCAATCCCACTGACCCCTGTCCGAAGACAGAAACTTTTCTTTGATGCATACTTCCTGCCGTTACAAAAATGAAAATTTCGCCATATGCCGGGTATTCTGTCGATGCCAAACAATTTCATCCCAGCCTGCCCGAACGCCATATCCAATGCCCGTCCAAATGGCCAGATGATGTCCAAAAGCCGCGAAACTAGCGATCTGCACCACTCGTAGTCAGTAACCTCTTTTTGTATGATTTGATGGAAGTGGGCAGTCCTAAGGTGCATTCCTGAAACCGAAACACCCCGGAAAGCTCCGACAAGAGATCCATGCCTATATGCTAGGATAAAAATGCAGAAATCATTTTGAGGTTACTTACGGCCCAATAAGGAGAAGTCCTTGAAGTCATCATCGTCATCTTCATCCTCTTCCATGTCTTCATCTTCCGTAGACCATTCCGAGTCATCTTCCGAATCTGCTGCATCGTCTTCATCCTCATTGGATCCTAAACCTCGTGGAAGTCTGCTCCAAATTCCGATCATGTCTTCCCTTTCATCCTCCTCATCAATAGCTTCCACCTGAGCGCCTTCTAGGGGGCCGTTCCAAGCATGCCCAAAGTTAGGCGTTGGGGAGAAGGACCTCGACAGTCTGTCCGGGATTTGCAGGCTGAGATCCGGTTCTGTCGTCGATGTGGAGGTACCGCGTGCTACGTTTGATGAATGGCGCCGCCTCCTTGGTATATCGCGCCCGCCCGGCGGCTCAGGCAGGGCAACAGTACCGTTCGTACTGGTGATACTGGCCTCCGGGGGCTGAAGGTTGAGGGTAGACGCAGGAGCCTGGTCCATATCGGGAGCCGTGCCGAGTATCTGCAATTGGGCCGTATTGTAGGACAGACAAACGGCACACTTTAGACCAAGCCAATGATATCTGACCGAACTCTTGGCAGAACAGTCGTTGCAGAGGATCACAGCTCGTGTGTCTTCGAACTCTGGCGGCATGGGCTGGGCGTGAATAGCCATATCCAGGTTGCGGAACTGGAATTCCATATTGGTCACGCTCTTGTTGCAGATTGGACATTTATAGGAAGTCCGCATGTATTCGTCTAAACATGCGCGATGTATGCTATGTCCACACTTCATGAAACAGACGGCTTTCGGGGACGTGAACATGTACTCGCCACATATTGGACAGTCGCAGTCTGTAACTCGCTCGATGCACCTGTGATCCGTCTCTTTGGAGATAGCAATACAAGCGCAACATCTCTGTCAAGCTCGTCAGCCTAGATAGTACATAATGCTGGGAAGGGGTTGACCTTACCTTGCAGTGAAAGAAATCCTTGCCAATGCCCCTCCCGATCCGGCAAATACCGCAGTCATCGCAGTGATAGATATTCTTATCTGGGTCATCATTCCACAGCTTGCAGATGCTGCAGTAGTACCTGGAAGCGGAAGCTCCGCAAGCCATACACACCTCGCCTGCGCTCTGGGCGGTTCCGCAGAGCATGCACAACATATTCTTCGTCTCCTTCCTGATCAATGCATGATCCTCAACCTGGTCATGGCAGAACCGACATGTGTACCAGCGATTGCACGTAGAACATTGCAGCTTGACATTGCGGCGGTAATGGTCGCAGCCGAAGGGCCGGTAACCCGTATCATCGTTCTCTCCGTGCACATCTTCCGGAATGTCTGACCCTTGTATCGGTGTGGCAAATGTGGGCTTGATATCCTCTTCTGTCAAATCGAATGTTTCAGGTGCGGCGCCTTCTAGCAGTGAATTTTGCCAGAACCTAAGAGACTCTAGGGGCCCTTGACCTAGTCGCCGTTGCCAGACGGACGTGTCGGTAAATGAGGGTGTGGACGGTCTATCCGCCTGGGCAATGGACCTGGAGTTTGTATGTCCCTCTTGGAACAAGTCGTGCATCTGGCGGGCTTTCTCGGCCGGCGATATGTCTTGTAATTGGATGCTAAGAATTCTTTTCCTTAATAGACCCATCCCGTCGTCCTCCGGTAACGGTTCTGGCTTCTGTGCTTCGCTCTGGAACGGTGGCCCGGCAATGTGGAACACATCGTTGCTACCCTCATCAACAGGTGAAAATGATATGGACTGGTCCTCCATCTCCCGCGTTCCGTCTTCGGGCTCGCGAATGGCTAAGCGGGTTTGAGATTGCAGCTCGGGGCTGCTGAAGTCGGGGTGCCTCGGGTTCGGTAATTCTCCCTGGTCGGACTGACGACGCCATTCGCACTGGTGGCTAGCCGCATCGCCATGTGGATCGAGTTGGATGGATGTCCGCGACGAGGGGGTTGTCGAGGTATTCTCTTCGATATCGTCATCTCCTAAACGCAGAGATTCCCTGTCGGTTTCTGACGTCGCATCGTCTTGATTTCTTCGGGACTCTTTCTGAGCGGGCTGAGTTTCGCTGCCCGTAATTGTAATTGAACGGGAGAACCTGTGTGCTTGGCGAATTACAGGGTTGACAAAGAGCTCAGTAACCAGGGACGTCATGGGCCTTTGGTAAGGGGTTAAACCTGGGTGATTTTATTAGACAGCTAGATCCTTGGTCATTGTTCAGATAGAGTTCAAACAATACAGAGCAGAGAGCCACAAAGCTAAGAAGATACGGGATTAGGGTGGAAGTCTAGGATTTCTGAATCAATGAGATGGGAGGAGAGACGCTTACGTGGGTAAAACCAGCGACAACAAGGAGAGTGGTCAGGTCATACCACACATTTACATGCCTTAACTCAGCTCAACTTAGGTGCCCATGTGATCGACCGACCGAGAGGCCAGACAAGGGGAGGAGTGGTGCGGGCAGTACGGGTTATAGTTGTTAGCCTTCGTTAGTACAATATCTCACATGTATCTAGGTAGACCTAAGCGTCTGTCGTTCGAGGGGGAGGGTGGACACATGTGCTTTGCAACTTGGTGTCAGTATGGGAATGGCACTTTAAATAGACATACATGCATACTGGTAAGGCCTATGTATTTGTGCTGAGATGTTTCGTACGTAGAAGGCGATTAGTGATACTGTCATATATCCGTGCTATTTGCGTATAACACTCCTTATGATTATAATATAATGGAGTATATGTGCACTTCAACAGTACATTTCCTATTATTAATCGGTTGGTCTTTGCCAATCGTCCTATACAAAGAGATCCACCAAGCTAACGTTACCTGATCAAGCCCCATAGAAGCTTGAACCACATGCCTATGAGTTAGAGCTTCATAAGTAAAGCATGTGATGTTGGGGTTACTGGGTACTACCTTAGGCTTGCCCTACCCCGGCTTGATTCTACCTGTGTTTACAAGCTGAACCCCTGCGATTGGCACTTAACTAAGAGTATATCTGTATTGGATACATCGGATGAGCTTTGCTATTAAGGGCCTTTGGTTCGCGACAGGTCCGGAGATCTCGCATCTAGCTTGAGGTTCGTCAGCTTGTTTTCAATGGCAGACCCCCAAGTTATCCATGCATATCGCCATCTGTATCGGGGCCTACTGCACGCAGTTCAGTTCTCGAAGCCGGCCCGATACGTAGCCCGAGACAAGCTAAGGGCAGCCTTCCGCGAGAAAAGCGCCAAGATGGACGGCCGAGGGATCGCAAGAACGATACGGTTTCTCGATGCCGCTACCAGAGAGCGCGGGCTAGAGCATACCGTTCTGAAGAACTTTCTCATGACTGCCTACTTTCGCCATTACCACGAGCGTCCGGGGTGGAGGAACGTGAAAATAGCTGAGAAAGCCGGTCGCAACGAGTAAGCCATTGCCCTTCGATGTTGACCGGGACATAGGGTTTTAACGAGATTCAAGGAGGGAAACGGAGAGATACATTCACGACACTGCGTACAATCATTACGAAATGACTATTGCCATGCTGAACAAGTCCATGGGGCTGTGTTTGCGATAGTTAAATGCTCATAGCAAGGCATGTTGCATGCCGCTGTCGAGGGTTGTGCACTTGGGCTCTCCATCTTAATCCACAATAGGATAGCCGAATGCTGCCTCGGTCTATCGGTGCGTGTTATTCCTGTTCTAGAGGTACGCTCCACCCACGGAGGTTCATGTCGAAGCCCCTCGCAGTTTGTCGCCGCTATGCTGTTCCGTGCTGGGTACCCTTATTCCCAATCTGAGGTGATAGTTGCACATTCTGGGAGGCGCGGCGTAAAGAGCGTGCGGGATACCGTGGGATTTTCGGTTAGTTACACAGGGCAGTCTCGATTTGATGGTCTTGACGGAGGCGCTCTAGTTATTAGAAGCGCTCTCGGCATAGGGCGGTATACATTGGGGGATTGGTATGTCCTTGACTGATGGCTCGGAAACGGGGGTGGCATAAGAGTGTGTATATCTTGATAGCGCATAACCAGCCAATAGAGAGACTGAGGATACTCGATGGATCGCCTCAACGTAACCCGAGCTAATGCTAGAGAGGTAAGCCTGAAGGAGATGGAGTGCTGATTATGACGTCAGTGCACAAGGAGAGGCAATAGACGACCATTCCAATGTACCTACCTCAATGCTCCGGGGTCAGGTATATATATGGACATCAGACAATGTTATCAATCGTTTATAGAACGGTGCTACGGCCTTATTGGAGAAGCGGGGAATATGAGGGACCGTCATGGTAAAACTGGTTAAACCCCCTATACGGAGAGTTCGTGAGGGAGCGCTGCATAGGCTCGTCAATGTATCCATACGGCTGCATGGACCAGCCCGCATGGGGTGCCGCGTTGAAGCCATGTACTGTAGGCCTTCTCTAGTCTACTTAGTACATACAGGTCGATCCATCTGCCCTAAGCTGGTGTGCTAGGCAGTGACCGCAGCCGGGGTAGTTGCGCTTCTTGCATCTGTGCTCACTACCTACCAAGTTTTGAAGCATTGCAAGCGCTTCAATGCTTTAACTAGAACAATTTCACTTGGTTGATTGCTTAATCCTGACACTAGAGTCGAGGCTGTGGTGTTCGCGGTGTAACACGATACGTATGTAAAATGTAGAGCTTTGCAGAGTTCTGGAAAAGAACGTTGGAATTATTCAATATCGGCACTTTCCCCTTTCCCCCGGCCGAGAACCAATCCATGGACGTCTGAGACGAGCCCAAGGCCTGTCATGCTGCCCCGCCTACAGACCTACCTATAAACTGCAGCTAATCACTCTAGCTCTACTAGCTCTATGACTTATATAGCCTGTAGCTGCAGAGCCTAGAGCTTAACCACCTACACCTCGGCCACATACCATCTACTTCGTAGACATGGCTTTGTTTATGTCATCAGAGCGGTGCAAGGAGGTATTGTTGAGCATTATTGAGCTGACCCCGCATATAGATCGTAACCCTGAAAGCGATAGTCCTCCCCTTCAATTCAATTGGACAGACACCTCAACTTTACACCTCTTGGTGCTACTCTACCCACCCAGGTGTCTCGACTTGTTTCGGCACTGTATTGCAATCCACAAACGAACCACAGCCATTCAGGTACTCTATGGTGGAACGCCCGAATCATATCTCTCATATACCACTTTCCATTGAGCTTCACATCTAATTTGTCTGTACGTTCGATTCCCCAAACCCCCCAAAAGATCCGATACGTCGTTCCCGACCCCGCATCCCTTCTCCCATCACGAGAACCAGAAAACCATCGACCCGAGTCCTTCGTCATATCTGGAGCCATCTTGATGGCACATATTGTCCTGCTTACCAGCACTCGACTCCGTTGTGTCGCGACCGCGCTGATGACTCTGGTCCTCTTTATGAGGCCACTGTCTGACGCTTTTCCGCAATACAATAAGTCTCCACTCCTGGAGAGCAATGCCCGCTGAGTCCAGTATCCAAAATGTCACCGGCGCGTCACCACCTCGGACTCGGACCATGCCTCAGCTCAGTACCGGAAGTGAGAAACCACGAAGGTGGATAAAGCGCTATCGAACCGAGCTCTCGGCCAGCTCTGCCAGCGTTCTGTCTACCGTCACGGCCTTTCCCCTTGATAGCGTCAAGACGCGACTGCAGACCTATCCCTATGACGGGTTCGTCCACTGCGTCAGAAACACATATCAAACTGAGGGCCTCAGAGGATTCTTCCGAGGTACGAGCTCCCCCCTGCTATATTTCACCAGAGATTGATAATTCGCGAATGCCCGTCTAACTGTCGCCCCCAGGTGTTACCGCCCCATTAGCCAGCGTAACGCTCGTACGAACCATATCATTCTCCATCTATCAACGCTCCAAATACATCTACTCCGATTGGATGCGGAAGCACTTCGGGTTTTGCCCACTTGAGCACGTCAATAAGAATGGTGCATTCCCAAACTTGGGCACGATTGCCTGCTTTGGAGCTGCTGGCGCCACTGCGGGCTCGGGCATCACCTTCATAGCTTGTGAGTGAGCGGGAGAAAGACGAGGACCGGATCGGGGCGCCTTTCGGATATCGAGCTGACTCCAGGACACAGGCCCCTTTGAGTTGACGAAACTGAGCGCTCAAGTGTCGGTCCTTATGGCAAACCAGAAGAATGTCGATCCGAAGAAGCAGGCCATCGCCCTTAGCTATCACAACAAAGGCACATTCAAAACCCTAGCAAACATCGTGAGGCACCGGGGGTTTACAGGAATGTACACCGGCCTCAACCTACACCTTTGTGAGACACTAGTACCCCCATGCCAAGCACACCGAGCTGACTCGCACAGTGAGAGATACGTTAGGAACTGGAATCTATTTTGCCACCTACGAAAGTAGCAAGCAATTATTGACCACATTTAGCGGGAGAGATGCTCATAAGAATCCCGTTGCCGTTCTGGCCGCGGGCGCACTCTGCGGCATAGTTTCTTGGGCATTGATCTGTTCGTGGTCCAGAGCTCCTCCCGGGTTTTGTATGGTTACGACTAACTAGCTCCCATAGATCCCATTGACTCCGTCAAGAGCATCTACCAGCGCAACGCCCTGATGTATTCGAAAGGACAGAAAGTGCCCATACCCAAGATCCGATTCTTCAAGCGGGACATGTACCGCGGGTTGGGAGTGTCGATGGGACGCTCAGCGGCGGTGAACGCTGTCTTTTTTTCGGCATTTGAATTCTTAAAGAAGCGAATTAATGCCCTCGAAGATGTCGAGTGAGGAGAGGCAACTATGCGAGGCCTCCATAAAACGAGACGCCGGGCATAGGATGCCCTCGTATAAACCTATGAAACTGGCATAACTAACATATAACGCGACATAACGGTGAGATAAGAGTGTCTTGCAATGAATCACAATCAAGCCATTAAACCCTGGAAACGGGCAGAGGCGTTGGGACATCGTTGCGTCACACTCCATTTGAAATGTGCGAATGAGCATGTCCATCGAAGATTTGGGAGTCCAATGGGTATAATGACACGAAAACATTGAGGGTCGTTATGATAGCCCCTATTTACAGGTGCAAAATCAAACCAGAAATCAAAAAGCAATGCTTTCACTTCGCCTGGTCGAACGAAGAACCGCATTTGAATCTTAAAGCAGAGTAGTCATAATCTCATGGTTCTCAATACATGCTGTATAGTGCGGGCTCGTCCGCAGCAGCATGTGTCGTATAGCGAACGGCCCCCCCGTAAACCGACGGTCCGAGCGGGTGTCCGCTGCTACCTATCATATGCAATCCAGTCAAGCCCGTTGACGTCGCTACCCTGAGCGCGGCGCTCTCTATCCCTCACGGAGACCAACGAAGTCTTTCCATCCATCTGAACGCCAGAAGCCCCAGAAGAAGTACATCCCCTTATTATCCCTTGATGCCGGTCCCGGTCGATAGAAGTCTTTCTAGGGTCGAACCTTACCGATCGACCCAGCCCTTTTTTAATCCGCAAAGCAAACAACATAATCACCTCCCCCGTCCGTCCGTTTGCCTTTGATCCGACCAGCCTTACTTTAGCTCATCTACCGTCCAAACCAGTCGACTTAGTAGGGTGCTCTAGTCCGGTCTAGTCGCTGCGCAGCATGCTCTCGACGAGGTCGCCGAGGGGGCCCCAGTAGTCCTTGCCGCTGGCGAGGCCGTGCTCGTCGACGAAGAGGACGTACTGCTTGAAGCTGGTGTTGAGGTGGGGCTCGAGGCCGAGCTCGCGCACGACGGGGTAATGGTGGCAGTAGATGTGGGCGTAGACGCGGTACAGGCGCTTGAAGATCTGGCGCGCGAGCTGCGGGAACTGGCGCGGGAAGGGCACGCCGATGCGGCTCGGCAGCACCGACTCGTCGTCGATGAGCCCCTGCACCCACCCCATCAGCTGCTCGATGTACGCCGGCGCCGCCATCTTCGTCGGCCGCTTGTACGTCTCGCCGTCCTGCCAGAGGTACTCGAATCTTGTCCGTGTTGGTTAGCAGACCTCACCGCCGCATGACAGATGGACGGATGGGGGGGGGGGGGGGGGGGGNCAGCGGCGCCCCCCCCCCCCCCCCCCCCCCCCCCCCCCCCCCCCCCCCCCCCCCCCCCCCCCCCCCAGCAAGGAAGAGAAGAGCTGGAAAGGAAAAAGTGAAAGGAAAACTCACTCGTCGGTGGCCTTCATCTCCGGGCATGACTGCGGCGAGCAGAACTCGGTGATGGCGCCGTAGAGTAGGTTGATCTGGTTGTAGAAGTCGACCATGTTGACGGCCAGCCACTCGTTCTCGTCCTCGCCCTCGGGCAGCTTCACTACCTTGCGCAGGCTGCCGCCGCCCAGCGTCGCCTCGGCGTACTGGCGCAGCTGGTAGCTCGTGTTGCCGCCCTTGCCTCCCGGGCGCGAGCGGAACTGGTTGCGCGTGCGCTGGTTTCTGTAGGTCGCGAGCGAAATCGCGTCAGTTTCGGGGAGCTCTCTCTCTGTCTGCAGCGCAGCGACGATGAACATGGGAGTTGGGTTGGGACGGGTTTACGTACACGGTCGTGATAAAGGATGTCATCTTCTGCTCGAACCACTTCAACGGGCTCGTCGGATTATCTGTTGTTGACTTCTCCATTTCGTCCGTTAGCGGGGCATATTTCGTCTCGATAAATGTTGATGCGGTTTGGGGTGGGATGGCTACGGGAAGTATTTTGCTTGTGCTTGGGTTCGCGAAAGGCCTTGATGGATAACATACTTACAAGAAATGGATAATAACCAAGTAATACGCAGGGGGCCAAATCAAACAAAACTGTTGCGCGCAATACACGATGCTGTCCTGGATGCAGAAGTTCGTTGATAGCAAATGTGAATACCGATGCGATGGGATGGATGTTTACATACGAGATGGTGCCCTGTCCGTTGCTAGGATAGAATGGCTAACGTGCCTACACCAAAGTTACACATGGGCTGCCAAGATGAAGGTTACCTAACGCAAGCCCTTCCCCGGACGCCGCAAGGGTAACCCCTGGAATGGCTGGAAGCAACGTCATACCTCATGAACTTGGACCTTAAAACGGTTCAGCCTTAAACAGCCCCGCCAACTCACGAGATAAACCTTCTACAAGTATCAGGACCAAACCCACGGCACTTATTGCTAGCAATGCAGCTCAAATCTCAACAGCTGCTGAAGTTCAGATAGGTGTCTCTTTCTGTGTCCGATGTTATCCTGGAATCCCCGCACCCCGCATGATACCTAACACCCGAGTCTGCGGGCTCCCCTGGAATTCGGTGATACTAAATACCCTCCGACTAACATAGTACCTAGCGATTGCGACTCATACTTAGCAGAGCGCAGCAATGATCCCAAACTCATGGCTATAGGGCTTTTGTACTCCTGACCGGGCTGGACTGTTCGCTTCTTGGCAGCACTGGTATTCACAACAAGTAGCTGAGGCAAGACTACTACGGTGGCACCACATTCGGCGCATCGCGTCCCAGTGCCCGCATACGCAAATATGTTGTTGGCTCATAAGGGTTCTGGCACTCAATTCGACTTGGTGATCTCTGAGGTCGTCGTTGTGCATCGTATAATGCAGGATGATTTAACTAGTCTGTTGGGTTAGTCCCTGCGGGGTAAGCGTAGGATCAGAGTCTGGGTGAAAATGGTTAAGCTGCGGACAGCCATGTAAAGCTTCACTGCATTGGACTAAGGGATGGGAAGAGCATTTATCCCGTCTTGTCTGCATACAGAAAGATCTTCTTTCTCGATGCTCGCATGCAATTTGCCCGAAGCTGCTCTCGTCGGAGTGAAGTTAGCCCTACTCATTATGATGAAGGTCGATGAGGTAAGGTATTGCCATCCTTACTATGCCCTCGCCATATATATAGGTCCGGATATTGTAGGTGCATTTTCCTATCGTCTTCGCCAAACTTACCTCCTAGGTATGCCCTCTCGCTGAAGACGAGTATGAGTGGCCTCACTTCCTGTCCTAAGATGAGGAACTTGTTCAGACTGTTGCTGCTAGTATCCGGGGTCCATGCCACTGGGAGTATTGACAGACAGAAAGTAGTCCAGTCTTTCAACCCCCATCGTAATGCCAGTTCCAGTACAACGCCGCTGCAGGTCGGCAATGGCAACTTCGCCTTCGGGGTAGATATTACTGGGCTGCAGACTTTCAGTCCCTTTGCGACTATGTCAACATGGGGGTGGCATAATTTCAGCTTACCGACAACGGAAGGTCAGGCTTCCATCGAAGGTGAGTGTGTCTCTACAACAGGGACACAGTCGCCTATCTGATGCATTTTGAAGACTTTACGGGCCTGGACTGGTGGACGCATGGTCGATTGGTCAATTATAACCAGCCGAATCCGGCCCAGAGCGAGATTTCCAACTGGCTTATACAGAACCCGCAACGCCTGAACTTAGCCACGATCGGCTTTCAGTTCAACGGGGCGGATGTCACTGAGGATGATTTGCAAGACAAGTCACAGACGCTCGACTTATGGACTGGAAAGATCTCATCTTCGTTCACCTACAACGGCTCGTCGGTCGAGGTCGAGACGTGGGTGGACCCGAGTTCGGACACGGTGAGCATAGCCGTGAATTCGGAGCTGCTCTCCAAGGAGGCTCTTGGGATTTTCTTCGATTTTCCATATCCCACGCGGAACAAGTTCGACGCGCCCTTCGTTGGCGTCTTTAACAGTACCGACAAGCACACCACGACGCTTCAGACGCGGGGAACGAGAAAGGCAAGCATTCGCCATGAGATTGATGCTACCTCTTATGTCGTCTCGATGAGCTGGAGCTCCGATGCCACGATTTCCGGCCCGGCAGGGGGATCCCATCAGTATGTGCTGCAGCCGTCTCCCGAGACTTGCAGGCTGGAGCTGTCAACGACCTTCTCGCCCGCCCCTAAATCAGATGTTCTAACGCTAAGCTCCGTTAGAGCAGCCTCTAAGTGCTGGTGGAAGTCCTTTTGGAAACGTGGAGCCTTCGTCGATTTGACTTCCACGAAATCGCCCGACGCTATCGAATTGCAACGACGAACTATATTGTCTCAATATCTGCTAGCTGTGAACTCGGCGTCATCGTATCCACCGCAAGGTAAGCAAGCACCCTTCTTCGGTGATTCCGGGGTTTTGACTGGAACATTAACAGAATCTGGTAAGACGACCAACGATAGATCGGTGGCGAGAATCTCGTATCTTAACGTTGTGCAGGTCTCGTGAACAACGGCTGGTATGGGAAATTTCATGTAAGTGCCACATCTACTAAGTTTGATCGAAGCGCGGTTACGAGAACCTCCGGCGGTTTATTAACGAGCGCCTCCAGTTGGAGATGATATTGTGGCATCTCCTCCCATTTCAGCGCTGGAACCAGTTTCCGCTATTCCGGCGAAGTCTGCCCCATATGTACACCGACTACCTGGACTCGTCGCTCGAGCGGGCAAGACTCCAGGGTTACGGCGGCGCTCGCTGGGGCAAGATGACGGATCCGACGGGGCGCTCGGCGCCGGGCGAGATCAACTCACTGCTGATATGGCAGCAACCGCACCCGATGTACTTCGCCGAGGTCGAGTACCGGTCATCCCCGAGCAAGGAGACCCTAGAGGCCTGGGACGCAATCCTGACGCCGACGGCGGATTTCATGGCGTCGTACGCGTGGTACAACGAGATTACGGGCGTCTACGACCTCGGCCCGCCCATGTACCCGGCGTCCGAGAACACCGAACCCAATGCTACTGTGAACCCGGCCTTCGAGCTCGCGTACTGGCGGTTCGGCCTCGATATCGCCGCCCGGTGGAGGGAGCGCCAGGGCCGAGAGGTCCCGGAGAGCTGGACGCGCGTCCGCGAGGCCCTGGCGCCACTGCCGACGGCGGACGGCGCGTACGCCCTCTACGAGGGCATCCCCGACATGTGGGGGGAGAACACAACGACGGTGCAGGATCACCCGGCGATGGCGGCGATATACGGCCTCCTGCCGCCGCCGTCCAGCGGGCCGGCGCTCGACATGACGGTCGTGCGCAACACGGCGGACAAGATCGCCGCCCTCTGGGACCTCGACGACTGCTGGGGCTGGGCCTTCCCGATGCTGGCCATGAACCGGCTGCGGCTCGGGGACGTGGAGCAGGCCGTCGAATACCTCCTGCACCCCCTGTTCGCGTTCGACGACGCGGGCTACCCCGTCGGCGGGTCGCGGGTTCCAACGCCGTACTTCCCGGGCTCGAGCGCGCTGCTGACCGCCGTGGCCATGATGGCCGGCGGGTGGGACGGCGAGCCCGGCGCGCGTTTTCCCGAGGGCTGGGAGGCCAGGGTTGAGGGGTTCGTGCCGGCCTTGTGATCATAGCCAATATAGACTCTTAAGAATTGGGCTTTGGCCCAGGTATGAGTTGGGGGCTTGAAACATAATGCTGGAATAATGACACTTCCATCCATAGGATGAAGTCTCGCACTTCGGAATTGGATGCTCGTATTCCAACTACCCGTCTGGACGGCCACCCTTAGCGAAAGGAGTACGTAAGAATGACAACCCACTTATACAGAGTCCATGCAACGATATATATTCTTCGGGTCACATTAAACTGATATGTTGGAATGAAAAGGCAGTATGAAACAGAAACGTCTCCTTATCGATATATGTCAAGTCGGTCGACCACCAGCATCGACATCCCTAATGGGGCCGTCAAGCCCATAACGGAGAATGCGTCCTCGCCCGCCAACCAGTCTGCAATCAGGGGAGAAACAAACCTGTCATGATTCTAAAGCTTTAGGCGGGCGCCCAAAGCTCGTGATTTGACGTTGGATTACGTCCTACAACATTTCCCGGGTAGATAGTCGGTAGCTCGCTTCATTCTTGGACTCTCCTGATAGTCGGCGAAACAATGCTAGCTAGCAAGGATATCGTCGATTAGAACCGGTATTAAAAGAACGACAATGCCAGGCGCGTGAAGCCGTCGGTTCCTAAGATATTTGGAGTTGCTCTGTTGTTATCAGTGAGGGAAGTCTAGGGGCTTTTGGCTGAGCGCTGATCACCATGTGTCTTGCTCTCGGATCAGACGTATAGGTGATTGTTAGAAAAGCACAAGAATTCGGCAGCAGCGTAACTTCTTCTAGTTATGGTAACGTAGAGCCAGCATATGAACAGATGCGCTGCAAAACATTTCTGGACATCCGTAACCCTAGAACCGTCATGATGTCCGCTGGAATATGGCGACCCCTTCGAACCGGTGGATCATGCGAAGGATGCATATTTGGAAAGGAAAGCCCATTACAAGCGCTGGTACGTCTGAATTTGTGTTAGATATGCTCGTGCCATATGGATGAGTTCTAAAACATGGCCTTTTGCATGACTTTTTCTTGCTCATAGAAAGATAGCTGGTAGCCATGATCACGTTCTTAGCCTCCTAAAGCTGGAGAGTGCTAGTCATACTTCTGGTTGGTAGTTGAGAGACATTTCACAATATTCTGCCCCTCAACCATAAAATCCTCAGCTTTCTGCGGATCTCGTCCGCAGCGTAGCATGGAAAAGGTGATGCATCCGCCGTCATTGGCGGAGTCTTCACAGCAGCATATCTCCCAGGTTCTCGCCCTCGAAGCCGTGGGTTGCGAGCTTGCGTAGCCTACTCTTCTCCTTTGCCTTCTCTGACGCCTTCTTCTCCTGGACCATCTTTTCTACCGTCGCGAAGTCGGCCTTTTGGAAGCCCGCAGGGGCGTCGTCGTCCTTGTCGAGGTCGATCTCCCCGAGCAGAAGCACGTTCTCCCCTCTGACCAAGAAGATTCCGTGCGGTTTTTCAGCGTACACGCCGCTGGGCCGGGGTTCGTTGGGGCCTGATGTGGTCGCGAATATGCGCTCGACCGTAGATTGGAGGACCAGGTTTGCTAGGGAGAAAGCTCCGGGTTAGCATTGTACGTCTTTTCCGGTGGCTCCGCCTCGAAGGACGCGGGGCCGCGCGGCTGTACTGATCACATACCAAACTGATCCCAACTCCGTAAGATCCCGATCAACTTTCGACCGTCGCGCAGACAGATCACGAGTTTCTCTACATCAGCCCGTCAGCATCGGCGATACGAGGCGACGTAGCAAACGGTATCGCTTGTGTCTTACTATCGGTGAGGTCGAGCAGTTGGGCTGCGGTGGTGAACATCTGAGGCGGCAGCTGCTGGGGCTGGGGAGGCGGGGCGCGTCCCAGGACCTGCTGTATGGGACCGGGCCCGGGCGCGGAAGGACCGCCCACTTGAGGCGGATCGTGGATCGATAGGTTCTCCATCATATCATTGGGTTGGCGGCTTTCAAGGTAATTATGGTCTTCGCGGGCCAGTCCATGTGGAGGAAGAGAGGGATCGCAGATGACGAGTGGTTTGCGGACTCTGGCCGAGGTTAATATGTGCCACGGCCCGGCATCTATGGGAAGCTGCCCGGATAGAGGGTTTGGGTAGGGCAGTTAGTTGTGTGCGGATTGGACGTCGCCGTCGAATCGGCGATGTGATGCGACAGAAAGAAACTTGACGTAGGAAGCCACAACTTGTCGGCTGGTGCCAGTTGACGGTCATCAAGCCTTGTACATTACGGCACAATCTCTGCCCTGAGCTGCTCCTGTTTGCAACACGTTCTGCTTTGATACATAATGCCAACCTGAATGATTCTCTGGATTACGGGAATACAAGTAGAGCCGCCCTCAAACATGAACAACCCATCTTTTCTATGCTATTCCCCGATTTTGCCAACGTAACTCATGCGTTAATACTGTTTACGCTACTCCATATCGCAAGTTCTAGAATGGCATATCTTAATGATCTTGAATGACGAACCCCTTCGAGCATGGAGCCTTGCAAACCTAGGTTTACTACATGACGGTCAAATGCGACCCATTATGGTATCGCAATGTGCCAGAATATACTCTTCTTGCTCGTCGATGAGGTGTCTGTGTATAATGCTCTGCCGCTATGGCACATATTCAACTAGACCGGTAATTAGCTGCTGTAAGTCTGGATTTCGGGCGATAGTTTCGCTCGGCCAAAAAATTTACCGTCGACTTACTGCGGCGGCACGTTTCCCTCTGAGGGTTATATTTAACAAGATATAGCCCTGACCTCGGTACCTGTCAGCCCGGCGGCACGGGCCTAGTACGTTTCACTTGCTGCTGGAACTGCCTCTTTGGAGGAGGAGTTGGGGGTCGCGTGTGTCGCAACAACAATGGAGACAGCTCTATGGGGTGTAACTGGAACCTGCCACGCTCGTCCCCTTGCCTAACTTTCATCTTATTCTAGCCCTGGAGCTGTCATCTACGAGACGTATCGAAGGTTACAATCTGAAGTCGGACTAAGCATGCGTTGTAACACTATCGGTGCTGGACAGCGCAAGCATGAGCAACTACTCGGCGGCTTTCCTTTCAAGGCATATACGGACTTCTGGGCTTCCAACCTCTCAACCTACGGACGGAGAATCCAAAGCAATGCTTGCCACCTTTCACTGTGCCTCGCTCAATCCGGAGACCTGGGAAACTGATAGTAGACATGTCAAGTTTTGCCGGTAATCAGTGTTGGCCATCAGGCGAGCAATATGAAACGCAAGATAATAAACGTCCGAGAGGACCTAGAGACATCTTTGCCGCGTCCGGAATGGCTAGGCTCATCATAATTTGGCCTTTTTGGGATTGGCCAAATGCGGCTCGGCATTTGCAACCCATGCCGGTCACTCGCCAACATGACTTACCGTGCATTTACTCCTAGCGTTTCTAGTCGAGGATCACACAATCTCGTCTTTACGGATAAGCGAGGTCAAATAAGAGAATCAAATAGCCTTACGACCTGGCCTGTGATCCTTGACGGACTCTGGCTGTGCGGGCCTCATACCCTGGTCCCCTGGATCGCTGACAGGGGTAACAATTCGACCATCCACACATCTGGCTTCGCTTCTCAATCGTGCCTCAATCCAGGCGACAGCGCATGAATACTATGGACTGGGTTGTCGTTGATATCGTAAATTCAAGCAAGTAAGATGGGGTTGGTTGGGCGGAGGCGGGCATGCAGACCTCCCTCTCAGCAGGGTTGGCAGCCTGTCAAAGCTACCATATCAGAGTTAATCTACCGTCAGTTTCTAACCGTGTTTACTTCCTTTCTTACCTCTTCGCATTCCTTCTGCCTTGATGGCATGACTTCTAGGGGCCAAGGACCACGTCACGTCGCGCCGGTTATGTATGGGTCATGAATGATGCTGAAGAGCGGGCTCTTACATTTCTGCCTACTGATCGCGCTGGCCACGATACAAGTTTGGGCTAACGATAATGGTGCTGGCACCCTAAAAGGGGAAGTGGTGATAAGGCAAAGGGTTGGAAATACGGTGCTGAGCAAGGGGCTGGAGGAAGAGTTGCTGCGAAGCAAAGGGTTACTTGACTCTCATTATCATGCGAGAAATAGGGCAGCCCCAGCCATTGGGATACCGCAGCCGACCGCGGCACCTCAGAAACGTCAGGGGGCGAACGATGGCAATGACGAAGAAGTCCGAGCTCTTTCCTCGCAGTTGCAATCCCTCTCGCAGTCCGCGACCCAGGCCATATCTTCTGTTTCTTCGAGCGCCTCCTCAGCTATAAGCTTCATGTCCCAAGCCTCACAGTCCATCCGCCAGTCCGCGGACCAGGCGGTGCGGTCGGCGAACCAGAATGCCGACGAAGCCAGCAGACAAATGTCGCAAACGCAATCTTCGGCTGCGAATGCCGTCACGAGTATGAGCAGCCGCATGTCCTTTGAGCGCTCCAGCATGCAGAGCAGTGCGAGCAGCATGGTCAGTGCCATACAGCTGCAAGCGAGCGCGAGCGTCGCGGAGGCCAGGGACGCGGCGAGGAGGCAGATCGAGTCTGCCAGGGCATCCGTGAGCTCCGCATGGGCCCTGGCGGAGAGCGAAGCGAGCAGTGTCGGGCGGAGTATGACAGGCTCGATCACGGGGACAACTGTTGCCATCATAGTGGTTGCGACAATTATAGGCAGCGCAATTATCTCCGCGCTTGCTACGTACTTCTTCATGCGACACCGGCGCAACCGACGGGCGCCCATGCAGGAAAGCAACCCCAAAGACGTAGACGAGAGGCCAGCAGCCTCCGGCAGCACGCCAGATACAACGCGCTTTACGCCCTGGGGCGGCGGTACGTATCCCATGGACAGGATGAAGCTCCCGGACATCAGCTCCGTTATGATGGCGAAAAGGACGAGCGAGGGCCCCACGAACACCATCGGGCTTGCCACCAGCAGCAACGGCAGCGGGGGCCAAGGTGGTGATAATGGCGACGTGTACGGCGTGTCGCCCTCCAGTTTCAGGCTTCAGAAGCCGAACAACATCGAGAGGGCCACGAGCGTGCGGCTCATCAGGGTGGGCAGCGGCAAGGCAAAGAACAACAAAGGGAAGGAGGACGGGAAGGCGCTCGCCCAGGAACCCATACCCACCATACCCGCGTCTGCCTCTGCTCCATCGCCCGCCAAGCCGCCACCAGAAGCATCTCAGAGGCGGCCGTCATTGCCCATGGCCCCTTTCGCGAGGACCAGCCGGCGCTTCAGCTCCCGCGGGAACAGCCCCGACGTCGATCCCGAGTTCGCGACGCCGCTGTCCGTCCCGGGCCAGCAGCCGATAGCCGCCGACGAGGAATTCTCCCCGACGACGACGACCGACAGGAGTAGCATGAGCACCGCCTCATCCCCTGGTCCTCCTCCCCCTCGCCACCCCCTACGCGTGGCGAACGACGCCGCCGGCGACGATAACAATAACAACAACGGCAACAACGACGGTGGCGGCCGCCGCGGTAACGGTGGCACCACAGCGCCGCACCTCAAGCGTTCCAAGGGTGGTAGCGCCGGCACAGCCCTCACCGCGTTCCCGAAGGTACACCATGTGCGGCACGGGGCACCGGGGTCGGGATCGGGATCGAGATGTCTCGGCATAGGCAGCGCGACCGAGACCTTCCTGATCCCGACGCCGCCCAAGAGCGCCAGCACCACCACCACCACCATGGATCCGTCGAGTCCCGGCTACGGCTACGGCGATGCCGGCGACGGTGGCGACGGCGGGGGTGACATGGCGGCGGGTATCCGGGCCAAGGTCGAGCGCAGGGGCAGCGAGGTGGTGGAGCTGACGAGGCCGAAGAGCGAGAGGCGCACCGCCTTCGTGTCGCCGTCGGCTCTTCGGACGCCGAACTGGCCATTAGGCGCGAGGAGGGATACCGGATGACCGGATGCGGGCCGGGGGTTGTGGATAGGTAGATGAGGGGTTGGTTGTATGGCGAGCATTCGATTTCAAGGCTAGGGCTGCATATACTGTACCACCACCTAGACGGGATCTTCGCTCATGGTTCGAGACAAGAGAGATGATCCATAGAACGTAATGTTTATGTGGCCCATTGGCCTATTTATACACAAAGCTCAAGCTGGCTCATCCAATTCGAGCAAAGGCCTTTATTTCACTTCTCCTTGGCCGTCTTGATTTGCACAGCCGCTCGTCCTCTCTTAGCAAGCTACCGTTTTCTTCTCAGGGGCGGACAGATTGCTTTGGGTATTGCAGGTTTCCCACTCTATCTGTATGCTCCTGTGTAACCAATTACTTTTGTGTTAACGTGAGATCCACTCGCTGACAAGCGACCGCGGTTCTATTCGGTTTACGGGACTTTACCCCATCATCCTTGCAGCCGACCATTCCGTCGAGATGCGTGTATCCTTGTTTCCCGTTTCTCTAGCTATCCCTTTCTCTTGGACACGTGGTCTAGTCAAAAGACGCCTATGACGGCCTCCTACCAACGCCGTGTTGTATGCAAAGTTATGCTCTTTTTGCTCACTCAGCTTCCGTTTTTCGCCCAGTCGCAAAAATAAGATACAGTCGAAGTCACAAGATGCGGGTTTCGCTCCCCGACTTGAACGGGTCCCCCCTCCCGCGAGAGGAGGAACCGAGAAGAAAGTTGCCCAGTGTTCTATGCTGAGGACCCCACGGGGGGACTGGTGCGGGAGAGACGCCAGTAACGCCGGAACCCAGTCTATGCAGTTGCCCAACCTGGAGGTTAAGTAAATCGTATGAATAAGGAGGAAACGTCTATGGCCCTAAGCGTGAGGCTTTGGGCATTATACCGAATTGTCTTCGGAGTTGCGATTAGCTGTACTGCTCCCTCGAGTTAGGATCTCGTGATGGTGGATCGGTTGAGCGCTTCTAGAAGCTCGGGCCGTGCCGTGAGGGCTTCCTTGGCTTGTGCGTAGGTGAACCACCGTCGCTCCCTCTTGTGCTTCTCCGGCCACTCATCCTCTTCCGTGAGAACGGTGGCCTCGAAGAAGCGGAAGAGCGACTTAGGCGTGTCCTTGGACATCTTTTTTGGCGGTCTAGAGTCGACAATATCTTGGAGGTCATAGTCGATCCTGATGGTCACGCCAGCCTCTTCCCAGGCCTCGCGCTGCGCAGCCTCGGTGCACTCCTCATCTGACTCCCAGCCTCCCTTTGGGAGAACCCAGCCTTTTCTCCGAGTCGACTGTATCAGCAAGACATATCTCTTGTCTTCTGTAAGAGGCACCACTCCAGCTACTAATCGTTCACCCTTCGAGTTGTAGCCTGTCAAGATTCTGGTCAGTGGGTCACCCGACCAGGCGAGCATGGAAAAGGCCGCGCCTCACGGCAAAACGACTTAAGAAAAAACCAATCAGGATCGTCTTCAGCAGCTCACTCACGTTGTTTACTTCTGCCGGTACGAGACTCCATAGGACGACTACCGGAGTCGGACGCCATATCGACGGAAGCTGACTGGTGCAGTAGGGATGCGGTATGGCTGTAGTTGGGGTAGGACAAAGAAGGTAGGTAAGTCGAGTCGGTGAGAGGCTCTTGGTGAGGGTCTTCCAGCCAGGTAACGCTGGAAAAATAATGTCTACCGGCAACTGTTCATCTGCATGATCATAGATGGTCGTGGAGGTTTACGATGTTACGCGGCCGTAATATAGAAGGGGAAGGGAAGGCTGTAATGGCTGCGAGATCTGACAATGGGAAGCTTAGTCGGCAATCGAAGATAGTGATTCCTCGTAGAAGCTTAAAACCCAACCATTGAGCATTAAATTTCGGTAATCCGGTCCTTGCGAAAAGGACGACGAAGGGAACGAAGGGTGGTTTTGGCGAGCTTGTTATACCTGCATAAAATTCCACATTCGCATAGACAGCAACTAGTTGGTCTTCCCTCTTTATAATTTCCCCCTGGCGCAAAGGTGACTTCGCCCGGCCGTATGATGGATTAGGATATGCTGATCGCGGATCCCAGGATGTGCAGTTGTATACAGTGCAGGAGGGCTGCGATGTTTAATTTGGGTGGTATAAAGTAAAAGTCAGAAGCAACAGAGCTTCAATTATTCACGATGTCTGTGCTGCGGGCCGAGGGGTCCAGGTCCAACAGTTTTCGGCCTGCAAGCCTTTTTGGCAAGCTCGAGAAAAATATAGAGGGCGAGAAAATGACGACCACGAAAGGGGTCAAGAAAGGAAAGAATAAAGGTCTCGACAAGCTACCAAGAATGGATCAGTTATTTATCTCTCAGATCGATCTGTTCAGTCTTTCTCCTCCGTAAGTAAACATAAGGTTGTGAAGTTAACGAGGCGGCGGCACTTGAGCTAGGGAGCTCTACTGGCTGAAGAGCCGTTGCGATGTCTCGTGCCATGTTGCGAATGGAGGGGTAGGAAAAAAAGCAATCAGGGTTGGCTTATATATTAGGGTACTGGACTTTGAACTTTAGTACCCGTCTAGAGGTATCAACCCGCGCCTGACGAGCGGCTGGTCAAATAGCATCTAAGAAGTAGTTAGTAGGAGCAGTAGTATGGTATGTAGCAGCGGCGGCGGCGGCGGCAGTAGCCTGGGCGACAGGTGGGATGTCCACGTTTGCCCACCTTGCCCTACCCACGTAGGTACCTGCCGAACGGGGTCGACCACGGTAACCCACACGGTTTTTGTACAAGCCTGTACATGCATCATACCTTAACGCACCAACTTATACTCCAGCTCAGACTGTACCTTCCGGTACTTTCGCATTGTAATGTACATGAGCATGAGTGTACACGCGTGGACGAATATTAGGCGCGGACATAACGCGTAGAGCGCCTGTCTAGATTAATATGATTCATTTCGCTACTAGATATCTACTGCGTAGGCTGACAGGGTCAACGAAATCTAGAGTAGGTACCTACGGCCTAGGAAGCAGTGGATAGGTGTAGATACATGCAGGTATGAAAAGGATACCTAGCAGAGTACGGGGGTACACGACAACAAGACTGACCGGGCGAGGTGACCCTTGCTTGTCCACCTCGTCCCTGCTACCGGTACCTCTAACTTAATTAAACAATTACCTACAGAGGTATCTACCTAGTGCACACCAGATAATGTAGGTAGATTCTCGGTTGCACATACATTGGTCTGCCGTGTTGCCCTTGGATGCAGAGTGAATCCGAATAGCATGCAAGGCTCGAGTTAAGCTGGATCTCCAATGTTGGAAATCAAAATATTATATCACTTGCAGAACGAAGTACCAGAACGTTAAGAAAACATCTTCATAACTCCTACGTTATTAACAATGGAAGAAATCTGGACCAATTGTTCAGACGGAGGAAAGCGTCGTGCGCCGTCGAGGAAGCTAGCAACGGCAAGAGGTGAAAGGTGAAAAGTTCGATAGAGAAAAGAATTTGATATTGGGAGGATGCATAGAAAGCGAGTGGGATGAAAATTCTCGAATTATTCATCCGCAGAATCGCGCGTTACGTCTATTTTGCGTGCATGCAGACTGATGCAGAATAAGGCTCGGCCCACTTCTAAACTGCAAGTAACGCCAACCCCCTGAAAATGGTCAAGCACGGGCCATAATTAGCCCTCCTGAGCGAGTGAAAGAGCCCCCGTTCCAGGTTTCTCCGGCTCGAGATATTGCGGCAGGTACCTTGGCGATGATGACTCGGATAGGGGATGTATTTCGTAGTGGTGGAGGTATCCGACAGTGCATATTACTGTATAGATGCATAGCTACACTGCCAGGTCGGGGTGATTCGGACTTAGGCATATGTTACTAAGCTATTTGCAGCTTCCACTTCCATTTCACAAGAGACTCTAAGAATTCACCACTTGGTGTATATCTGTAGACAAGTATGGATACTTGTTTATATGCCTTGAGAATCTGAGTAGCACCAGACGGATGCCTGAGTTGGACCCGGCGGCTTAAAATCGGGATCTGCGAAACCTTCCTATATCTAATAAGTGCATATTCCAAGTTTGGTATGTCAGATAGGTTTTGTAAGGCATGTAGTTGGTGGTTATGCCCGCAATCCGCCTTTCAGTCTGCCCCGATGATGGTTCAGAATACACGCTGCATCTTGTGACATGATTGGGTATTGTAGGATTTAAGCCATATTGCGGCTGTATATAGTATTTCAACTCTGGCCCGCATGCATTTGTTCTCTGCACCTGCATATAAACCGGAAAGCCTGCTTGGGTAGGTATCTCCAAGTTGGAGCCGAACGTCGCAGGGTCATCCCCCGTCTCACCTTTCCCCATCCCCTTTCCCTTCTCATAACGGAATAAATCGGATCAGTTCGCAACTCTGTTGCTAGAAATTCGTAAGCTACTGCAGACATGTATGGACGTGTAATAGTAATTCTGCGGGCCGAGTTCCATAACTTCCTCCAGTGCATAGTCGTATTCACATGTAACTCATAAACATGTTAAAGTTCTCGGGTAGCTGTTATACTCCCCGAGTAGTCTTGCAAGGAGGTTAACCACCCTTCAAGTCCAGAATATCAAGGCGTTCCCCTCTCACCGCTCCGTTTTCCCCCATTATACACTTCAATGCTGTAGTACAGCACTTGAGCCTGTTCGGTTTAGCACATATACATATCATGACACCGTATTGAACGCTCATCTCGTTACCGGCATAGTGAACCATATCTCTTTAAGGGGTGCATCTAACCCGACAGCACCGACTCCCAACCCTGCTCAAGCTCCACCGTTGGATCCATACCTACTAAGAAGCACCGCCCTTAAAACTTCATCTCAACCACGACGCTTCGAAAATCCCAGCCAGCCCATCTTTCACCATTCCTGCATTGGGGCACCCTTTTAGTGCATTCGGCTTCTAACCCGTTAAAGGAATCGGCGGACGAAACGAGTATGCAGAATACCCTAGAAAATGCCTTCTCTTACATATCGCCAATAGGTAAGCATTACCCCAGCAGTCCAACACATCGATATATCCTCAAGAGCTTTCCCACTCCGTACCTTCAGGAGCCTTCACCCAACCATTTGGACCCGTGCACATTTGACACGCTGCTGTTGGTTGTTCGGTTGACATGTAGCCGTATGGGGAAGTCTATGCCCCATCATGCTTGTCAGCAGCCACTACCACGCAGCTGGCGTTCCCTGACGTAACTCAAACGCCGCATCCCAACCCACATCCCGCTCGAACTCCCACATGGCTGCCACTCGCCTGAGGTTATTGAATCTCGGCGTCGGCCACGATGTAACCCCCTATAACCGACGGTTGTTGGTAAGACCGCCTTGTACAACCCCGTATTACAACCTCACCGTATGCATCCACCGTGATTACCGTTGTCCCTCGGGTTCCATCCGATGTCTCTGGTTCATAGATGCTGGAGTGTCCACGCCTCACCACGACATGGCCTCCTTGAGTCCTTGTCTATCAGCACAATCCAGAACCTCTGTGCCGCCATCCCTCTATTATAGGTGACCTGCTGACAGATGTCCCGCTCTTTTAGGGTACACCAAATCATCTAATTGTGGTTACTGTGGCCGCGAGGAGACCGGTCAGTCCCCTAAACGTACGTTGGTGTGATATACATGTGTTTCCAAGTCATCGAACGCCCATTCCACGCAGACCTCGCCAGGCAAACGTCCTATACGTCATGCTACGTTTCGTGGTTTCAGCACTTGCTAAATAAGCTCCCTGTTTGGAGGCTTCCCTCCACCTGATCGGGTTTGGTAGCCGCCGATCTGAGAGAGATCTAATGCCTTTCTATACCTACAGGCCACTCCTACTATGCACGTGCGACATCCATAAGTCCAGCATATTACGAAGCCTTGTTGAACCGGTGCTGGCGGCGGTCCGGAAATCTACTCTACAGGCCAAACCAGAGAGCTGATTGCTGCCCGCATTATGCGATACGCTTGGATTCGAGCCATTTCCGGCCCACCAAGGACCAGCGGCAGACTGTCAACCGCTTTAACAAATACGTGATAGGTGAAGAGTATGCGAAAGAGGCGGCACGAGTGTATCCAAAGTCACGCGAGCAAGTTCGGCGGCGGGACACGGAGTTTGACTTGGTCGAGAGGATCCATGAGTGCGAGGACACGTCGCTAAAACAGCCGCCAAGACCATCCCACTCCTTCACCGTTACACTAGAGACTATCGAATTCACCGAGGAGAAGTATCGCGTGTACGAGAATTACCAACGGGTCGTTCACCATGAGACTCCCTCGGAAATCGGACGGGAGTCATTCAAGAGATTCCTATGCACTTCCCCATTGACAGCCGGGAAATTTATGGACCAGGATGGACGGGAGCGTCAATTAGGCTCGTTCCGTAAGCAACTTCCGGGATTATTTATTCCTTTTCCCTTATACCAGGAGTTTAAATCCGCTGTCTCCGATGCTATATGGGTTGTTGGTAGCCCTCGAAACCTCCTGCCAATCTCCAATGCATCATCCGATGATCAAGCAGGACAGTTCCTAACTTCGGGTGTTGCAGATCAGTGTTACCGACTTGACGGCGAACTAGTAGCGATTGGGGTCATAGACCTCCTGCCGCACTGTGTCAGCGCTGTCTATTTTCTCTATCATGAATCTGTGCACAAGCATAGCCCAGGGAAGCTTGGGGCCCTGCGAGAGATTGCACTTGCAGCGGAGCAAGGATATCGATGGTGGTACTCGGGCTACTATATTCACACTTGTCCGAAGATGAGGTACAAGGTCGATTACTCGCCAACCTATATTCTCGACCCAGATAGTTATGCTTGGCTTTCGCTCAGCGACGATATGTTGGCCAAGTTCAGCGAACGAGGCTATCTGGAACTTTCCCCAGCTGGGGGCGCCGATTCGCCAAATTCGCCTCAACCAGAGTCTACACCTAACGCGAAGAAAGGCGAAGCGAACCCTGAACCTGTCGCGGAAGATGACGTCGAGTCATTGTTCACAAGCGGCATGCCCGGCATGCTAACCAGTGGACAGCTGAGGTCGTTTGATCTGGACCACGTTGTAACTCGTATCGGGCGTGGTTACTGCTACGCTGGAGACCTGTTTCGTTGGCAAGACGAATCTAGTGATGATCCATCAACCCCAAAGTCGGTGATAAGTGGTCTGGTAGCATTGATCGGCCCTGATTTAATGGAGAAAACCTGTTTGGATTTCAGGCGCCCAGGTTAAGATCATTGCTAAGTTAGTATATACACCGATTAAGCTCGGCGTCAACTATGGGAGATTCATCTCGGTTGATAATAAAAAGTCGCTCATCAGGCGTCCAGCAAGGTCTCTCTACTAGCCCCTTGGGAATGACACGGAAAAGTGATGTCCGGCCTAATTCCATTTTCAGGTACGCACCTTCAATGAGAACGGGTTAGCTCGTCAATCATCCATATATCAGTTTTAGACAAGCGTATCAGTTTAAACAAGCGTTCCATTGAGGTGAAGTGGCTTCTATGGCAATAGCCAGACCAGCTCCCCTTCACAGCTCTGTAGAGCAGCTCAAACATATCTCTTCCCCAATCAACGTTTTTTCGCCTCGGGGCAACTCTGTTGCCAGCTCAGCGGTAATATCCCTGTGCGCATGTCTTTCGATTTCCTACCATCGTCACCGGTGTCCACAGCTTCGGCTGCTCCGGCGAAGAAAAAAAGAAATGCATATCAGTTACCAGAATCAGACATCAGTGGCATGCCGATAGACTGCGGATGGACTCGCTCGCTCCCCTGGCCTTCTGACCTCTGGAAGCGAATCAGCTTTGCCCTTGGTATCGACCGAGAAGCTAGCGGGCCGAGACAGACCTGGCACTGATACGTCCTCCCCGCGCCACGCTTCCACGCGCCGGTTCTCCGTGGATTCTCACACCGGTTTGCGGCCGACTTGCTGAACAGCCCAAGGCGGAGAACCCTTGAGGACGAACGAAGAAGAAGGACGACGTGCTTCTTGGACAAAGCGATATGCTAGTTCGTCAACACAGGGGGACGTCGCTGAAGATGTTTTGCAATCCCGTAGAAAGCATAGTCTCGGTCCCCTCCGTTTTTTGCTGCTACCGTTTCCTGCAGAAACCTGTTTGAGGGGTGGGGCCGTAAACGGTCGCCTAACCTCCGGTCCCGAAGCCCACTTGCCGAGCTCGGCATGCGATAAAGAGACCGCCACGATTGTCTCGTTGCCGCGTGCGTGTCGCCAGGTTTGGGCAGGTTCTCGTGTCCGTTTAACTGCCCTAGGACGCTATCTGGGCCGACTAGTGTCTGATAACGAGGCTGCAGACAAGGCACCGCGGGCGGCAATACCTGCTTGTGCGGTGGGAGAGGGAGCCGGGCGATTGCGCGCTCTTTTTTCACACACTGGATGCTGCCGGCCGCTGGTGCTGCGAGTCTCGACCATCTTTCTTGGCTTCGTCCCGTCGCCCGACGGTGGAGTCGTACAAGGTCAGGTCGAGCGAGCTCCTTGACCCGGACGGCGGTTCTGTGCTTCGGCCCGTCGGCCTCTTACCCACTCGAGGGTCTCGAGAGCGCCGCTGGGGCTGGACGGGGAATTATTTTCATTCAGACTTGGTCATCTCCGTATTAGTTGAAGCTCGTACAAGAGAAGGGTAGCCCAGAAGAGGAAGTAGCAGGTTGCGTATAAGTCCCGTGCTACTTAAACCGGGTTGGTATTCTATGTTATTGCTACATAACTCAAGACTGACCAGGTTGATGGGTGGTCGTTGCGTGCCGGCCCCTTTTATAGCACCCTTAGCAGCATCTAGGCATCGACAGGTCTTCATTATACTATTCTTATCATACATATACATGGCGGCATGACCTGAACCGATTGCTTCACGGAATAACCAAGGAGCTGGAAGGTGCTGAATATACCCTTCTCTGCTGTGGCAGATATGCCTGGTTGGTTTGTTTCCCGCGCTACGTCCAATTCTATATTTTATGTTGGTTCGCCGAGGTGCCGAGTCGAACCGCAGTTTCTCACTGAACGAACAAGAACAGCTATAAATTAGACCCTGCGTTTCAAGGGAGAGGGTGTCCTTGATTGCTAGGTTAGAGGCCGTATTGGCGATTTGCGAATGAAACGCCGACTTATATGGCCGGCCATCTGACTTCCACAAGTATTCGCCGGGATCGAACATATGCAAATTTGCAGCAAGAGGCACCTGTAATTGCTGGGAAGTTACCGAAGAGGAGCGCTCCCTCTGGCATTGAGGTCTTCTGACACCACTTATTTCGTAAGAATCATCCAACCGAAAGGAGCCTTGGATACCCCTGTCGTTATGCCCCGCATTGCTCTAGCTGTGGTGTGTGTGTGTGTCTGGATGACAGCTCTAGGCAGCCAATCACAGCGCGTGCGTACCTCAGCTCGAAAATCTCCCAGTTTTCAATCCCATCCCACCTTTGCGCCTTCTCAACTGTCAGCCTTCGCATCTCGGAAAAATCACATGCGGGTGCAGATTACCTACGCCCCTACATACACCCCCCCTTTGCAAGCACGTCCTCTTACGCCTAGATGCCCAATTACATAGGTAGTCGCTTTATTGCATGATCCTCTCCTGCATGATCTGATAATCTCCCCGGCACTGCTCCTGCGCAAACAAATTACCGAGGCGGGCAAGAGCTCTCTCTTTCTCTTCCACTCGGTCCCAGTCGACAGCAGCAGCAGCAATCACGATGGCAACGTCGCAGCACCTCCTGCTCTCGCCGGCCGAGCTCGCCTACCTGCACAGCTCGCTGCGCCTGAGCCCGCCGATCCGGCCCGACGGGCGCACGGCCGCGCAGTTCCGGCCCCTGGTCGCCGAGACGGGCATCCTGCCGGGCACCAACGGCAGCGCGCGCGTGTGCTTCGCCGACGGCACCGAGGCCATCGTCGGCGTCAAGGCAGAGGTCGAGAAGACGCGCCTGTCGCCTCATCATCCGGACGCGGATCTCCTCGTCGACGGCGGACAGCGCGGCAGGAGGAAGAAGAGGGGGACTCGGAAGGTGGTGGCCGCGGGGCAGGAGGAGGACGGGGGAGACAGCCAGGCCGAGGCTTCCGAGGAGGAACAGGCGGGAAAGATGCAAGAGGAGGAGAGAGAGGAAGGCACCGTGAGCAAGGCCGACGCTGGTGATAACGACTGGGTCGAGATGACGGTCGAGATCCCGGGGTGCCGCGACGACGACTCGAGCACCGTGTTCCTGGCCACGATGCTGAGCGAGGCGCTGCTGGCCGACGGCGAGTTCACCAAGAAGCTATGGATCAACCGGCGGTTCCACTGGAAGCTCTACCTTGACGTGAGTACATACATATACACTTCCTTTCTCGCGCCGGCATTTCGTGAATACGAATTACCGCAAGCTAACTTTCGAGGGCTACAGATTATTCTCATATCTCCGCCGCTATCATACCCCCTCCCGCTCCTCAGCCTGACGACCCACCTCGCCCTCCTGTCCACGCGCCTGCCGAAGCTGAAATCCGAGGCCGAAGAGGACCCCATGTTCGACGATGACTGGGCGGCCTCGACGTTCATCTACCCGCAACGGAATAGTAAAACCCCGCCACCCCCGCTATCGGACGGCGGCTCGCGGCCGCCCATCACATTACTGGTCATTTCGGTCGGCGACAACATCGTCTTCGACCCGTCGAAGGAGGAGCTCGCCGTGGCCGACTCGGCGCTCGCCGTCTCGGTAGGCGAAGTGGGCGCCAACAAGTCGGTCGACGAAGGAGTCGAGCTGATGGACGTGGACGAGGTCGGACCAGGGAAAGGTGGGAGGAATCTACGCTTGCTCTCGGTGAGGACGATCGACCCGCCGTCGAGATTAACGGCGCCGGGAGTGCCCAATGCCATCAACGCCGCGGCGTGGGGCCATGGCGCCCTACCGGCAAAGGATCCGGGTGCGATGGCGGCCGAGACGGAGAACGTGGAGGGCGTGTGGAAAGCACCGAGGGGAGGGACCAAGATCGGCGTGCTGAACGCCATGGTGGCAAGAGTGTTAGAAAAGGGCGGCATCGCGGAGGAGGTACTAGAAGCTTTAGATGCTGTCGAGCTGGGATAAATTCGGGCCTTGGTACCATTACTTGGTGGAATCGATGATGCTCCTCCGGTCTGACCAGAACCCCGTATGCCGCATGAGTTACAGTCAATCTTATGTACATGTGCATGCGTCAGCAGCGATACCCTGTCCCATTTCACCCCCCTTTTCTAGCCTAAAAGATGCCCAGGAATTTCTTGCGCTTCCCATCGGGGGTAGTGAATTCCGCAGTCGCAGCCGTCGCCGGCACGACCTCCACGCCCGCAACAGGCGGCGCAGGGACACGCCGAGCTGTAGCCTCCGGAGCCTCCCCGACCGGAGTAGTAGTAGTGTCGGTCTCGGCCTTGGCCCCCCACCACCCAGTGGCCGGCTCGAGGCCGTGCGCCTTGCGGTACTCGTTGCGCTTGGCGACATCCTCGACCCTCCGGCGCCGCTTCTCGGCCGTGATGGCCGACTCGTGCTCCTCGTGCATGCGCAGCACGTCGACGCACACGCCGACGTACTGGAACGGGTGGCGCGGCAGCTCCGAGATGGGTGGGATCAGGTCCGCGTACGGCGACTTGGCCTTGAAATTGGTCGCGAACGTGTACGCGGCGAGCGAGGCGAGGGTGCCCTGTATTACCGGTTCTACGTCAGCTAGGGAAAAGGAGACGCCTCGCTAGGGGGTGGAGAGAAGCGGACGATGTATGGGTCTGGATGTGTAGGGAGGGAAGCGGCTACGTACCAGCGTGATGAACATGTGCACGCCCCGGTTGTTGATGAACCAGTGCGACCACGTGTTCGGCGGTGGCGGCAGCCCCGGGTACTGCTTCGTCCTCTGCGCCTGCGCCTCCTCCGTGGTCATTGGCCCGCCGTAGTGCTTCGGCACGGACCGCGGCAGCCGCTTCCCGTGGGACGGCGGGTTGAAGCGCTCGGGCTTTTCGAGCACGAGGGGCTTCGAGGAGCCGGCTCCTGCCGCCGGAACCCCTGGCGCCGCCGCCGCCTTCTCCGTCGAGGGAGCTTGGGGGGTAGCAGCCGCATCGGTCGGCTCGGCCGCTGCCGGTCTCGGTGCGGTGGCTTTCGGCGGGGGCTTGGTCGGTGCGGACGCCTTTGCCGCCCTCGCCGCGGCGCTTGATTTGGTATGGTTCGCTCTGCTGGGGCTTGTGCGCGAGCTGGCAACCTTGTTAGAGGCGTAACGCACGAGGACCCGGCATACATCCGGGTTCGAGGGTCTCGCAAAGGTCCTCGTCGGCGTCCGGGTGCTTCGCCATAGCGGGCCGTACTGGGGAAGCAGAAAGCGCGGGATATATGACGAGGACTTCGAAGCCATTGAGAAGCTCGCCTGAAAAAGTTTGGCGGATAATGAATGCCGTGTGGTTTAGCAGGCCACAGCCGTACACCCCGGATATGCTGGTTATTAGTCGAAACCTGTCTTGGCGCCTCGTTGTTGCGGGTTATTAGACTAGAATGCGGCTTTGTATATAGGATTGCCTATCGATAGCGGTGAAGCTAGCTCCTGTCTGCACATGCTGCATTAACTACGAAGGTACCTTAGGACCTAACCTTGGACCCCACCTAATGCATAGACCTAGCAATGCATAAGGATTTCCACCAAAACCCGCGATATACAAAAACTAATAATAAAATAACAAAAAAAGATAAAATAAAACGGCTTTTGAATCCACAAAAAGCTTTATCTTATTTATACGTATAAGGTACTTATATTATATAATTAAGCTTAAACTAACTTCTAAGCTTATATATTTTTGTGAGCAGTTGAGGTGATTTTCTGAAAGGGCTTGGTTTGTGGCCCTAGGATTGCAGGAACAAAGCAGGAAGCAGCTATATGTGGCTGCGGGGGGGGGGG